>JAWDGP010007763.1:467500-532500 GCA_033675545.1 Elysia crispata | reverse complement strand
AGACAGACAGAGAGAGAGAGAGAGAGAGAGAGAGAGAGAGAGAGAGAGAGAGAGAGAGAGAGAGAGAGAGAGAGAGAGAGAGAGAGATTTACGCTTGTTTCGTCGATCATGCTTAGGCATCTGACAGAGTTCGCCATCTAGAAATTATCAACTGCCTTGAAAGAATTTGTAGAGATGGGAAAAATATGTGCCTGGTGGCTAACCAATACTGGCATCAAAAAGGAGTAACAAAGAACGTTAGAACCCTGTAGAAATAAAACAAAGAATAAAGATTCCGAAGACTCCGCTTAGACAAATGAATCGAGCACTAAAGTGGGACTTCATAAGCATAAAAACTAAGACCCTGCTCTAGAGCTGCTATGTACTTTATCTTTAGCTCTATAAAATCTGTTACTGTGAAACATGGACCTTGAACAAAGAAAACTTAAAACGGATAACAGCTTTCTCGATATGGACTTCCTGGTGTATAGGTCGCATCAGTTGGAAACGAAAATACCAGCTTGGGGTATGTTGTTGAGAATAGGGCATGAAATAATGAAAACAGTTAAAAAAAGAAAGCTTGAATATTTTGGTTACATATAGCGTCATAGTTTGCCATGCAAGAACACCATGGAGGGCAGAGAGAGAAAGAGACCTTGAGGCAGACAACAGAGAGAACTGGAGTGGAAGGAAGTGATCAGAGTGCAGCACGGAGGCTCATGAGTGGGAGGAATTGCCTGCAGTTTCACCTCAACCTCTCAAGAGAAATGAACATAATGATTATAAAAGATCATAACTTTGCTCAACGGAACTTAGAATATGATCACCAGTAGTCAAACGTTGGCTTTGAGTTAAAAAGTAGCCAGAATGTTCGCCTCCTTTAGCATTTGAACACTTTCAAGTTTCAGAGACACTGTATTGGCGCTCAAAACACGCTGAACTAAAGGGAGAAATAATGTGACACCTATGAAAATTGTTTAACTTATTTCCGACATTTCTCCACGTATTACAGTAGGTCTGTAGGTTGATGCTGTCTGCTCTCATAAGCTGTTCCCCTTGCAGTGCTTTTCCTTGGCAGTGATCTCCCCTGTCGTGTAAGAGATGAGATTTTGTTTGCTGATTGAGTGTTTGGTCACAGAGCTTTTCTGCTTTGGTTACAGTTTGCACTCGCCTGAGGAGTTTGGCATAGGAAGCTTGGGATCCCTGACAAGAGGAGTGACACAATGAAGGCACTCGGGCGCGGCATTGCTCTATAACGGTCGCTGAACAGCCATTAGCCTACACAGGTGAAGATGGAAACTAATCGAGTCACTGAGCATTCTTGCAGAAGTTCGGGTAACGCAGCATCATGAGAGTTAGAAGAGAGAAATTGTTGCTGTTGATTTAAGATCAAGTAGAAGTGTTTATGGCGATCTGGCTGTTCTGTTACGTTTTTGTAAAATTGTATATTTCAAGTCGCTAAGCATCATAAGATGAGTGCACTTTATATTTTTTTTTACATCGAATTTATTTATACATCTCGTTCAAACATTAATTAAAGAGTAGGGAGAAATAAAATGAACAGCTGTGAATTTCCACAAAGCGACATACCTGGAGGCAATTACTGCGGGAATTCATATTCTCTAACTAAACATTTAGGGTGATCTTCCAATCGACAGGCAAGATACGGAGATAAATGGTTTTCCTTTTTGTTTCTTCAAAGTATTATAAACCTTTAACCCGTGATCTTCTTTTTGTCCTTTTATTTTTTGTCCAAAGCCCAGAATCATAAAAAAGGATCTTTAGCGCCACGTCATGCCGCTGAATTTTTTTATTTTTTTTTTGGGTTCACCAACAGTTAAATTTGTCAAGGAGTTTTTTTTTTGTAATTCAACTTGTTCCCTCTGTTAGCTATATTGACTTCGATGCCAGTCGATACTTTTAGCTTTCTGTAAATCTGATCCACATTTTATTATGCTACCTGCAGCTGTGGTATTCGAGAAAAGTCTCAAATAAAACAGGGCTCTCTGCTATTCTATACTTTAAATTGCTTATACAAAAAGCGTTTAAATACCAATACAAACGATAAAAGCTTGACCTTCTTGAAAAAAAAAAACAAAGTTCAACAACCGTGGGGTCTAGGGTTAAGCATCACCTGATGTGAGAGAAGAGGAGAAAAGCGAAAAAATGAGTGGCATGAGGAAAGAGGGTACAAAACAATATTTAAAAAACAAAGGGATAGAGAGAATGAGATAGACAGATAGATAGCTAGATAGCTAGATAGATAGATATAAAGATAGATACAGAAGATCTTATCTTAAAATAATGTGATGCGTCAGACAAAAAAAACAAGGCACAAGGTGAAAATTTTACATCCAGCTTTTTTTGCATTTTTTTATTCCCCTGTGTTTTCCGAACAAAATGCACTTTAAATTTTAAAAATATCTTAATTAGACCAAGAGCAGGAACTGAGAAAATCGCGTTTAAAGTTTCTCCTTTTTATTTCATACTGTATTTTCATGTAAAGCATTCAGAAAATATTGAATACTAAAGAAACTACAAAATACGCTCTGTAGTAGAGAGAATACATAGCATGGGCTTAAAAGATCAAGATTTTTTTTATGAAATAGTTGAGAAAAAAATTTTTTTTTATGAACTAATGGTTCGCAACCTATCGTATGATCAAAAGCCATTTTCCAATACAGGCACACATATTTTTTACCATTTTTAGGTAAAAATGTAGTTACATCCAAGTACTTTGCAAAGGAAAAAATCTGAAATCAATCTATAATTACAAATTTTAATTTTTTTTTGTCAGGATGAGCCAAGATACAGTGAAGCTAAAATTTCATCAATAGAAAAGTTATTCACGTTACAGATAAAGATAGATATAAGCATAAATGTAAGTTTCCTTTTTCCTCTCATTTCCACTTCCCTGACTCTTAATTTAATTGTCTGCCGTGTCGCAAATTACTGTTCTTGTCCTGTTGGCGTTTCTTCAATCCTCCTCATTATCTTAGGAGCAGAATCTTCAGGCTCTACCTCCTCATCCTCAATTGTGTTGTGTCTCTTGGTCATGGAGAATCAGGCAAGAGTGCTACAACAGCCTGTGACTCAGGAGATGCAGAATGTAAAACAATTACAAAATCTTCTTCTATCATATCGGGTAACCGTCTGGCTGTATCATCATCCGCAGAGAGTCCAAAAAGTAATGGGCTGGGCTGGGCTGGGCTGGGTTGGGCTGGGCTGGGCTGAAAAAGAAAAATAAACAAACAAAAAATGAAGGACTCAAGTTCTATGACCCATATGGCAGCACATTTACTTCACAGAAATTAACAAAAAAATGAACATGGACTAAATTATACCTTTTTTAAAAAAAAATAATAAAAGCCTGACTTTATCTTAATTTAAAGATAGAATCTATACCACTGGGGGAGAACAATAGACAGAGCAATAGATCCAGAAGAAAATTCTTAGATTGTACTGTGAACTTAGATATAATAAGGGTTTTGATCTTTCAATTTTACAATTATTTATTCTCACATGAAATCTGAAGCTAGTTAACATTCAAATGGGTCTTGATCTAGGTCCTAAATGACTGGCTATCGTTATTCCTACCCATTTCAAGTAATAAGTTTATCTAAGCTCCCTTTAACACAATCATATAGACGAGATTTAGAATCTAGAGTCAAGGTCTAGCGTATAATAGTTCACAAGTCTCACTTTTTCAGTCCCAAACTGCGACCTTCATTCAGATTCTAGATCTAGATTCTGAATGTCACAGCCTAAGTTTCCAAATATGTCCCTTATTGCTAAAATTCTAATCTAAATCTATATACTGATCCACACTGTTCGGTGCATTGGTGTCATGATGGATCACCAAATTGATAAGCTAGATCTAGATCTAGATTAAGCTCCCCCAACTCACCATCATTTTCATCGTCATCTGAGTTTTCCTAGGGGCTGGCAATTATACAGGTACCCCTCCCTGGCCATTCCAATCTGGAACATTGAAACTTCTTGCATTTTTTTTTTTGTTGTTGTGTGAAAGATGTGAGACGATCCTTGTCCGCCATCTTGGATCATGTAAACGAAACCTCAACCAAGGCCAATACAGAGATGCGGCTTCAAATTGAATTTCCAAGCAAATATTTCCAATCTAAAAGTTATGCTTAAAACTGTTTTACTGTTCTAAGATAGTTTATTAATGATTAGAAGCTTTTTCCTGGGAGAAATTTAATCTACAGAGTGTAAAAGTGGAGCGAACAGTTACTTTAGCAGATAGCATGATTCGAGATGAGGGGTATGAGATGCGCATTAATTCTACCTTGACATAGAACACATGTGTTCGTGCGCACTTCTGCTCAATGAATGGCCGTGGAAAAAACGAACATTTTGATGTATAACAGTAGGGGGTCACTGTGTTGTAGGTCACCGGAATAATGAGGTCAAATCGGACATAATTATAATTCAGTGAAAAATCGTCGGTTTTGTCCAAATTTTGCTAGACTATGCTTAAAAAAAACCGCTTGAAAACACACATTTCTAAGGAAAAGTTGCTTATATGCTTTTGGGAAAAGAAAGGAAAATGGTTTAAGTTTCTTCCGAAACCAATAACACCGAATAATTGCAGATTTTGACCTGACCCTCAATTTTACACTATATCTCAATTGTAGAGCCAGCGACATGTGCCGTGTTTTCGCGTGGCGCATCACAAATTCTCTTCATACGACACTGGTGTTTCAAGCGGAGGACAAAGGTGTCGCTTGTCCTCCGCTCTCTTCGGGTATGACTGAAGTATGAGCTCGATATCTATGAAACGCTTCCACAGTTGAGCACTCTTATCAATTATTCCAACTTATCTTCAAACTACATAGATAGAGAGAGAGGTGGAGCGAGAGAACAGCGTAGAATGACAAAGACAAACGAAGAGATAGGGAAAGAGATAGATAGATAGATAGATAGATAGATAGAGAGAGAGAGAGAGAGAGAGAGAGAGAGAGAGAGAGGGGGGGAGGGAGAGGAAAAGAGAGAAAGAGAGAGAGAGATTAAAAGAGAAAGAGAGGGGGGTGGAGAGAGAGAGAGAGAGAAAGAGAGAGAGAGAGAGAGAGAGAGAGAGAGAGAGAGAGGAAAAGAGAGAAAGAGAGGGAGGAAGAGACAGACAGATAGTTAGACGGTGAAAGAGAACTTAAAAAAAAAGAGCAGATTTCAGAGGCAATATAATATGATTAACAGAAATAGAGATGGAGAAGAGAAGAGAGGGGGTGAGGAAGAAAAAGAGAGAGATACTGCTAATGGAAACTTTTAAAGATTTGTGATAATCAAATGACAACGTAACTCCAGGAGAAACTGAGGCTTACGAGGGGCATTTTTTTATTTTTCAATCTATCAATGTTAATTAGCCGAAATAAATGTAAATACCTTGAAAACATAATTATAAACTCCTTTTCATACAAATTTCAGTTCATACAGATCAAAATTTCACTTAGTGTTTGTATTTAAATCATTCCACCACGACATAATTATCAAGAAATGCAAAGAGACCCAACAATTTTGCTGTGCATTAAAATTTTGAAAAAAGGGGAGTGCACCAAACGAACCGAACCTCAGAGTCGATTCTTGAAAGCTCAAAGAGTTTAGCTAAAATGTTTCGAATTGTTGGACAATGGTCACCAGGAATAATCAAAAATTTTCTCAAACTTAGAATATATCGCTATGATATTTAGAAAGAGAGGATGGTAAAAGTTTTAGAAAAAATTGCTATGCTGAAAAAAGTACAGACAAGGAGAACCGACCTGGCTGAAAAGTTGAAGTTTTTTTAACAATCTAGCTTCTCCTGTTGCTCTGCGCAGCAGCTTACAGTGCTTGAGACTGAGAGAGCTGTCAGTACCCGGTGCGGAGGGATCTAACAGCGGCGGCAAAGAGACAAACAGAGCTGTCAGTACCCGGTGCGGAGAGAGATCTAACAGCAGCTTACAGTGCTTGAGACTGAGAGAGCTGTCAGTACCCGGTGCGGAGGGATCTAACAGCAGCTTACAGTGCTTGAGACTGAGAGAGCTGTCAGTACCCGGTGCGGAGAGAGATCTAACAGCAGCTTACAGTGCTTGAGACTGAGAGAGCTGTCAGTACCCGGTGCGGAGAGAGATCTAACAGCAGCTTACAGTGCTTGAGACTGAGAGAGCTGTCAGTACCCGGTGCGGAGAGAGATCTAACAGCAGCTTACAGTGCTTGAGACTGAGAGAGCTGTCAGTACCCGGTGCGGAGGGATCTAACAGCAGCTTACAGTGCTTGAGACTGAGAGAGCTGTCAGTACCCGGTGCGGAGGGATCTAACAGCGGCGGCAAAGAGACAAACAGAGCTGTCAGTACCCGGTGCGGAGGGATCTAACAGCGGCGGCAAAGAGACAAACAGAGCTGTCAGTACCCGGTGCGGAGGGATCTAACAGCGGCGGCAAAAAGACAAACAGAGATTAATTAATATCTCCTAAATACTGAAGCGGAAAATGAAGTAAATAAGTGTTTTTTGCCAAGAATAAATGAATTCACATCTAAAATTTAAAAAGAGGCATTCTTGATTTTAATAATAATTAAGAGAGTAGCCATTACATAGATCAAACTCTATATTAAGATACTAGGATATAATGTAGTTCTCGAAATTCCCTTCCTCACCGCCCCTGGTTTTTTTTTTTTTTTTTCATCGTTTAATGAAACACCACAAATCTTCCCGAAATTTCTTATACATTTATACGCCGTTCGGCTGAAAGCAGTGAAAAATTTTTATGTTTTTTTTCGGACAATGAGCCAAATTACCGCTGAGCAGCAAACGAGCAAGAACGCGGTTGCTTCTTTTGGATCAGCTTTGATGGAATCCAACTCACATGTAGTGTACATTAACCTTTTTTGTGTTATTATTTCGCTAAGCCCGTTGTTTTGAAACAGAAAGTGATAGCAACGCAGCTCTGTATTTGCTATTAAAGTTGTAATACACGAAAATATTAATAGAAGCGTTGAGGTAAGACAAAGTGAGCCCGATTTGGCTGATTAAGGTAAACAAATTATGCAGTGTTGTATCAGTGGTAAACTGAGGGTCCGCGAGACGTAATGTAGATATGATAAGAAATGGCAGCTGCGATAGGATAAAGATAGCGCATACACACACAACAGACTTGATCACTTGCAGGTCTCTAGAATGAAGCCCCTGCATATCTGCCTCTTTTGATATCTGATGAGTGTTTGTTGATATTTTAGCCGCCATGGATCGTCTCATCCTCGAGGCGTGAGAAAGCTTACAGCTGAGAATCACCACACACGTGATCACGGCTGTGTAGTTCATCCAGATGACACAGCCTCGGTTCATGACGTCGTTGATACGAGACATCGGCGCGCGGTTTACCATCGCTACATAAGGAGTAGTTCTAATGTTTGTGCTGGGCTTTTTTCTGTACGCTACTCTGAAGATCGTCAACACCGGGATCCGCAGAGCTACAGCCACGACCACCAAGAACAGAACCCACTTGATAGTCCTGGATTTGGTGAACACGGCCTTGAACTTCAAAGGCATGGCTACGCATGCGCATCGTGTCACGCCCAGAGAAACTGAGATGAAGGCAGAGAGATCGTATGCTGTGAAGGCTGGCCAGTAAAGCAAGCAATAGGAAAACTTGTAGTGAAACGGCCATAGGTAGTCTTCGTCATAAGCCTTGATGAACATTCCACACATAGTCGGGGTAATTAAAACAAGGAAAGTTAAATCAGACATCGCTAAGGAAAGAAATAGCGCAGTTACGTTTTCTTTGACGCCAACTTTGAGGAAAACACAGATGTTGGTGATATTTGAAATAAAACCGATGGTCAAAATAACTGGCCAGAGCGGCGCCAAAACCTTTATAGTTGTAGCCAGCTGTCGTGTGTAGGGTAGGCCTGTGCTGTTTCCTGATGTTACACAAGCGATCTGTGACACGTTGGAACACGCTGTTTCCATTGTCAAAACAACTTTACCTGATTTATCCTCTCACACTTGCTTTTCTCAGTTTTCTTATTGATTCTAGTTAATGATTTATCTAGTGACTCAAGACCACAGCTCCATTGTTTACATCATATAGTAAGTTAACGTAAAGTTTAGGACACAAGCAAGGAACAGTATGTGAGGAAGTCAAAGATAGTTCAGTGAAATAAGAAACACAGAACAAGAGTGGACACACAATCTCAGATCGCAATAGAGATATCCCAGGTTTCTAACTTTTTTCGTTTTTAAATGGAAGTACAGAACAGTTTAGCGAGCCAAACATTTTCCAGCCATGTCCGTACCCAGCACTGCTGTTGGGAGGTATTACATTAGACACACTCACTGCAAAGAAATCTTTAAGTAAAAGTCAACCATGTCAAACAATGCTGAAGAAGAGATTGTAATTGTTACTATTTGTCAGAATCGTAATTTTTTTAAAATTATTTCAGAGACATCGTTAAAGCACTGTAATAGTGTAAGACATGTTAGAGAATCATTAACTTCTTTTTTTTTTTAACAGCTGCAAATATATTGATCATGAATTTTAAAACTGCCGCTTCTTAGCTCATATCAACTAATGATTTTATATCACATAAAGACTATCATGATAAGATCATTATCTCGCTGAAAACATGATATTAATGTATAGCGTGGAAAAAAAATCAACCTGATTAGCGAAAATTACTTGTTATAAAGGGTAATGCTTGGTAAACGAAGCAAATACTGCAGGAAAGCCATGAACAGATCAATAGATGAAGAGCGCAACAAAGACTGCCATGACATAATTAATAAGTCCAAATGATTTTAGTTTCGCGGAACATGTAGTGGAAATGCTAATGATCACTGGATAAAGATAATGGAGAGGCTTGATCAACATAATCAAAGCCTAAAAATTCAAAAGTACCTTCATTTAATAAGCAACATAAAACTTTGTAAAGTTAGCTGCGCATTTCACATCGGAATTTTTTTTGGCATAGAAGATCATTGGATGTGCAATCTATGAAATGTTTTCAACTTGTTGGTTTCTAGTATTTGATGTTGAAAAAACCTCGAGGATTTTTCCGTACTGACTCCCTTATGTTAGATACCGTGGTTTGGGACACTAAGTAACATCCTTTTTCTATTTTGATCTCTGGTTTCTTTTCTACCGTCGCGCAACCAATAGCCTCGGGAAATCTTTTTCGACTCGCCTCTCTCTACACATTTTGTTTCTAGACATCATTAAGCGCCTGGTAATGAAGAACCCTGGATTCTTCCGGGTTTTTTTTTTGTTTGTTTTTGTTTCTTTCTATAATCCTGCGCCCCTTCAGGTGATTAGCCTTTGAGACCGGGGCTACAGCGTACAAGAGAGATTGCAACAGTTGTCTCAAACTACAGTGCAATGTCGTACTGACCTCTGAAGTAGCAGATACCATCAGGTTTCCGTGTAGCCTTAGGACAGGGTTGTTTAGGCTCTACATAGGGTAGATCCACAATCTCACTAGATTCTATAGTCACAATCTATCTCACTCCACACGGGACACCTCACTCCACAGAGGAACACTTCACTCCACAACGGAACACCTCACTTCACACGGGACACCTCACTCCACAAAGGAACACTTCACTCTACACCGGGACACCTCACTCCATAGAGGAACACTTCACTCCACACCGGGACACCTCACTCCACAAAGGAACACTCCACTCCACACCGGGACACCTCACTCCATAAAGGAACAATTCACTCCACACCGGGACACCTGACTCCACACCGGGACACCTCACTCTACAGAGGAACACCTCACTCCATACGGGACAACTCACTCTACAGCGAAACAACTCACTCCACACCGGGACACCTCACTCCACACGGGACACCTCACTCTACAGAGGAACACTTCACTCCACACCGGAACACCTCACTCCACACGGGACACCTCACTCTACAAAGGAACACTTCACTCCATACGGGACAACTCACTCCACACCGGGACACCTCACTCCACACGGGACACCTCACTCTACAGAGGAACACTTCACTCCACACCGGGACACCTCACTCCACACGGGACACCTCACTCTACAGAGGAACACTTCACTCCACACCGGAACACCTCACTCCACACGGGACACCTCACTCTACAAAGGAACACTTCACTCCACACCGGGGCACCTCATTCCATAGAGGAACACTTCACTCCACACCAGGACACCTGACGCCACACCGGGACACCTCACTCCACAGCGGAAAAAATGTGATGTGGAATCTGAAACAGAGTCGGTTCACAAACCGTTCCCTCTCGCTCGTTCCAACAGAAATCGCGGTTCAGTTCGTTCAAGATGGCCGTAACAGCCGCAGGCGCAGTTTTGAGAAGAATTAGCTAAAGAGTAGAGAATTTTTCACAGTGTTTTGAGTCCGAAGCATCTTCAAAAGATGTCTTATGTTTAGAAAATTTCCTCACCTTCTCGAAAAAGTGTATAGAGAACCACAAAAATGTCGAAGCTATGTCAGAAATACACCGTCAACTTTTCATCTACTTTTGAAAGAACAACCTGTTAGAATAATCTTTGCAACGATTGAAGCTTTTCCATTGTTGCAATCAACAATTTCCTTTAAGTTGGCACAAACATAACAACCACAAGAGCAAAGACAAGGCCTAAACGGTACAAACATAACAACCACAAGAGCAAAGACTAGGCCTAAACGGTACAAACATAACAACCACAAGAGCAAAGACTAGGCCTAAACGGTACAAACATAACAACCACAAGAGCAAAGACTTGGCCTAAACGGTACAAACATAACAACCACAAGAGCAAAGACTAGGCCTAAACGGTACAAACAGACACCAAACATGCCAGTCGATCACCCTCCCCCCTCTTCCAGGCGTCATTTCGCCATCTGTCGCAGTTGGAAATGCGGGCGAAATTTAGTGCTGCAGTAAAACTATGATCTCCGTACACACAACCATGTTTAGGAGATATATGATGCACTCTGTTTAGTGATGAGGGTTCTGTAAAATTTTTGTTCTAACCGTGTTGGCCATCTACGAATTAGGGAGGAAGAAACGTGGAAAATGAGCCCACTTTGTTCTGGCTCTTAGATATGATCCAATCCCATCACAAGATAGCCCAAGCCAGAGTAATAGATCTACTCCCAGGTGCTGCCTATTGGCAACCCAAAGAGACGCCAAATTAGGAAATTCACAAATTCTGTCATTTTCCAATGTGTTCTTAGATCCCTTTAAACACTTTTGGAAAGCTATAAGTTTGCGCATTAAGTGCATAAAAGTACACTGCCTTGCGGATTATTTAAACCTACATGTAAATGAATGTTTAAGAAAAATCTGTAAAATAGGAATGATTTAGATGTTACAAAATTAGTTAACTTTCCCCATTCAGTGTTCTGGCACACACAATGACGTGTCAATGATTTTCAGTGCTGTTTGTAACGGAAGGATTTGTTCTCGATATTTTTTTTATAGCTGAATAAACATATTTAACTGTTTTGTGAAATCCAAATTTAATTACGGATCCTTGAAAATATAAATTATCATGTAGGTTTTAATAAATAAGCCGTACTGAGTTCTCTCAAAGCAATGTACTTTTTGGCATCTTTGCTTGGAGTCATATCCTGCTTATAAACTTTAAAAAAAAGGCCCTAACCGTTAAGACGATTGGAAAGTACAGAACACGCCGTTTCTGTCTTTAAATCTTTATTTTTCTTTATGATTTTCCTGTACTAACTCTCTGATATTTCTTTTTTTCAGCATATTTTTTTTAACCAACAGGCGTGTCGTTACATCACCAGACGGCAGGGCCAGAGGCTTACTTCAGATTTGATAAATATCTTTAACCATCGTCAATCATCGCTTACATTCGCTCCTAGTTCTTATTTTCTTTTATTCTCTGAGCAGTGTGATTGGTTTGATTACGTGAAATATTTGTCTTGCAAAATCGTCGAAAACTAATCTAGACATACTCCGAAGAGATGTAAAATTTGATGCTTGCAATGCCTTTTGTTTCTTTTTATAATCTTAAATATATCTATATTTTTCATTTTATATGCTACTTCCAGGGTTTTATAAAAACCCTTTTTTATGTCCTTCAGCTAAAGAATTGGTCTCAAAAGTATTAAGAATTAACTGCATTCTTAAAAGGAAAAAAAAAATTTTTTGTTCTGAATATTGCGCTTCTTGTGCTCATCGAGATTCAAAGGTCAAAGGCCATGATTTTATTTACTTTTAGCAGTTACTGTTTTACTATAGGAAGAAAAAGTGTTAAGTGACTGCTGGTTCTAAAAATCTGAGGGCCAGTAAAGACAGTCTTTATCACGTCTGATCCGTCAAGAGTTTGAGTCAAAGCTCTAAACGCTGAATACAGTAAGATTAACCCGAGCCGTCACTGCTTTTTAATACATAAAATAATTTTTTTCCAATATTTTTTAGAAGATACATTAACTATGTACGATAAGCGGCTTAGACTTTGAAACTGAGTGCTTTTACTTTAATGCTCCACCATGTCCTTATCTCACTAAAACTAAAGTTGCAATACTTTCAAAGGAATACATTTTTTTTTCCAAGTTATTTTCTGATTTTTTTTTTTATTTCGGTGTCAAAGGAGATTTATGATTTTAAAATTCTGTCCAGAATTATTGTAGCCTGTCCTCTGTCCTCTGTCCAATGCATTGAGAGAGGCCTATGAAAAATAAAAGACAAAGTACTGAAGAAGAGTACTCCAACTAAAAAAGAAAAAGAATTTTTTTAAATTAAACAATATGTTATTACGGGCGTCCTTTTAATGTTTCTGGTTATGAGACAGAACTTTTTTATTTCAACTACTAGACATGCTTTTCTGTTGGGGATGGAGAATCACATTCCAATCTAAATATACAATAACATTTCGCAGGTTGCGTGTCCTTAAAAACTTTTTTAGCTTCGAATACGGCAAAAGAAATTAAAAACGTTACTCTTACATTGATTTTACTCGATAAAGACATTTACACAATACTGGGAAACAGCAAGTTAGGCCTATTTAAGTTAGTTTTAGATTTCAGCTGTTTTTGTTTGATTGTTTTTGTTTTTGTCTTTCAAAACATCATTTATTGTCTAAAGTGATAAATTATGTTTGTTTTTAAATTTTGAATTAATGCTTTCTTATTTAAGTATAAAATGTAAAAAGTTACGGATCAAGATCTAGAGAAGATCTTTACATCTAGATCTCATACTGCTTGATATCGCATATGTGATTGATTTTAACGGCTGTAAACCTCATGATATACACGATGAAACTCATAGAGTTAAAAACATAAATACTATGGAGAACCAATCTCTGCAGTTATTAAAAAGAAAAGCTTTAGTCAGCTATCCTACTTGGATCTAGAAATATCATAGAACCCACACATTCTTGAATCTAAGATCTAGATAGTGGTTCTACTGTCGAACCGCAATCATCTATTTCAATAAGGACGGATTTTGAACTTTTGTTCCTTTAGAACTAGGTAATTATCAATGTGGAGCAAGACAATTTTGAGGAGAATTTATGTATTGTTTGACTTAAAAATTTAAGCTCGCTTCTTTCTCACCATCAAGTGACGTCAGAGACACATGATGACGAGTTAAAACCAAATTTCTAGACATACAAATTCCAAGAACGATCATCCTGTTTTGTTGAAATGGTTGATGTCCCGAAACAAATATTGCATCGGGAAATTTACTATTGCCATACACGGTAATCTATGCCAAACGTATTTCATAAGGTGTAATGATGACTTCAACATCTTAATTAATTTCAAAGAAATTTAAATCCAAACAGGTAAAAGGCTGCACATTATTCCTAAATGTTGAATATATTTACAGAGAAATAGCCAGATCCAGCATAGATGAAAACTGAACCCTCACACAGCCAGTACAAGCCAGCCTAGTCTTGTTTACATAAAATTTTCCTCTTTCATTTTAATTTTCACTTGCTTAAGACCTAGACATTCATTTAAAAACTATCTTTAAAAACGTTGAACGTGTTTAACTTATAATAAATTTTGCTTTTAGTGTCAGGTTGCAAAGACGTGAGTACATTCTGTATCGCATGTAAAAAAAAAATCAACAAGATTTAAGGACTACCTGTCCTTCCCTATTAATTTATTTAAGAATTTCTTTTTATTCGTTTGGTTCATCTCTAGTGGCATAGATGTGTTTCATCACAAATCTGGGCCACTGTGAATAAATGTAAAATTATTTTCGATGATCGGATGTCTTATGATACATCGAACATTCCGTGCGCATCTATTATCACCTGCTTAAGCCAGAATCTAGATGAACGATTAAGTTATTTTAATCTCATAGAGGATTTCTTGCTTGTCCCCCTCATTAAGTATTAGTTACTCTTACTTCTTCTTTTCTTTAAATATTTTAAATTTTAAAGCCTTTCATTCTTTTATAGGATTCGTTCACTAGATTTAAAAGCCCCCCCTACCCTGTCATATATCGAATTTTTATGTAGAATCTAGAATTTTATTGCGCTCCTCATTTGTGTACAGACTTACACATACAGAACTAAACTTAGTCATGATTTATATTAATTAAATAAATCTTGTATAGACATACTTAATCTCGACCTAGATCTATCAAATCTTTATAGTTCTAAATCTACAACTCTGTTACATGAATCGCCTATAAACTTTTTCTATAGATTGTATAAAATCAGCTCAGCAACTACTCGGATAAGTTGTCTTCCAGTATTTGCTTCTACTACGTTACTGCTCAATGTCAGTTAAAATAATTAGCTTTTTTCGTAAAGTTCCGACCGTTTAAATATCCTCTTATATGCACATGTCTATTTTGGCATATAGATCATCAACCCCTGCAAGATAGTTCACCTCTAAACACATTGAATTGTATTTACATAGCCAATTGCTGAGCTTTTAGTGGGATATTTTAATAATAGATTAGGAGAATATAAAACTAACTTCAAAAAACATTAATGAATCCATTCACAGAGCAATGGACCAAAAAGTCCAATAAGAACAACCACAATTCACTACAGCTATTTCTTCGGACTGGAGTGAACGCTTGACTACCCGACCAGCTCATACAATAGAGAATCGAACTGACACTAACTGTAACGATCTCGTGCAAGACTCTAACCATAATTATAGTTCCATCCTTCGCCTGACGGAAAGAGGCCGCCTTCTTATAAGATCTTTTGTCAGGACGGAAAATAATAATAATGATAATAATAATAATAATAATGATGATGATAATAATAATAATAATAATAATAATAATAATAATAATAATAATGATAATGATAATAATAATAATAATAATAATAATAATAATAATAATAATAATAATAATAATAATAATAATAATAATAATAATAATAATAATAATAATAATAATAATAAGAAGAAGAAGAAGAAGAAGAAGAAGAAGAAGAAGAAGAAGAAGAAGAAGAAGAAGAAGAAGAAGAAGAAGAAGAAGAAGAAGAAGAAGAAGAAGAAGAAGAAGAAATCAATGAACAGCTATTTCGCCACACACGGAAAAAAGTTTCGGGGACGCCCTTTAACAACACTACCAGTCGTCCTCAACAAAGACCTATCAAGACTACAAGAAAACACATTACAACTCACAACTAGGGAAGACCTCGAACACCTAAGATGCATCGCCCGGAGCAGACAGCAATGGAGAGAACTGTCGACGAGAATCCGAAAAGCTGCCGAAGCGCCCCCGTCGGACGACTGAGACGCGGAAGGCCCTAAGTCAAGTAAGTCAAGAAGAAGAAGAAGAAGAAGAAGAAGAAGAAGAAGAAGAAGAAGAAGAAGAAGAAGAAGAAGAAGAAGAAGAAGAAGAAAAACAAACATTACTGCCTTGTTGCCCTCCCTGTTGACCTCTCCAGTGCTTTTGTTCGGCGCAGCTTCCTGTGCTCTCTCTGGTAATCTTTGGCTCTTCTCTCGGCCTCTTACAGAGGCCCCCCTTGGGCAGGACTGGAAATACAGCATACTCAACTGACGATTCCAGCGAGATTTGAAATCAAACATTGTGGACTTAAAACAGGTTTTCTGTGCTATGGCCACCTAGTCGCACTAACACCCACATCCCTTCATCCTTCACTTTCCTTTTCTCACACTTCCTTGGAGCTAACAATACTGAGGAAGCAATTTTGTTATATCAGATCAACTCTTAACCCTTCTTCCTCCTTTTACTTCACCAAAAAAAGTAATTTGTGACAAGACCAGTGCAAATATTTTATCCCAGCTATTTTTATTACATTCCATCGAACTCCCTCGCCTCCCGCATGAGAGCCGTGTAAACATTCTATTTTTCTGCTATAAATCAAATAAATTCCAGGAAACTGCTGCTTTCTAATTACTGCCACCTGGGTCTTCAAGGACGCCAGTTCTAAGATCTTCCTCTTTCTCTACCCACTCACTCTTCTTCATGTCACGAGTATGAAAGGAAAAAAAAAGCCCTGTCGAAGAAAAACAAGCCAGCATTATTTTCCAGCGTCTAACATAAAGCCCGAGGGATTGTGTTGCACTTTCTTGAAGGGAAGAGTTCTGTAGCAGTTACCAGCACTTCAAAAAGTTGTTTGACCACCAGGAAGTCTGTTAGAGATGTATATAGGGACAACATAAAAAGTCTTTAATTAAAGAGATATTAGGTGCTCATGAACTTAGGGTCCTAAATTGATCCAATTCATTCAAATTAGTGGCATACGCTGTCCTTCAATCTATCTGATCTGGGGGGTTTCTTTTGGCGCTTTACTGAAAGCTCGTATTGACACAGTTGCTGGCGCAAGTTCACTTCTTCCGGGTTTTGGTGGTTTTTTTTTCCCCTTCTTTTTTTTTTTGCTTTTTTTTTCTTTTGTTTATATTTTTTGGAGGCTTTTTTGCCAGAAATTCCTTCGTAGTGGTTTAAACCTAACAGTAAGCTGTTACATCATGATATGAAACTTTGGTATTTAAATTGAATTATCAAATATCATAAGAAGTTGAAAACATCTGCCCACTCAGAACTAAAATTAAGTTGGAATACTCCAGTAACTAGCTGAGTTATATAGGTCATTAGCGATACTTAATATTGACATTCTAGGGGGAATCTGATATCCTTTTCTTTGATTGCAGCATAATGATACAATTGGAAATCTGTAGGGGAAATATGATTTCCCCACTAGACAGTTTAAAAAAAGTTAATATCCAGGCCCAACTTTGCTCTCTCTTTTGCGTCGGATAAAATAATTGAAATTTCGCAATAAGAAGAGGTAGTTAATTTTATAAAAATCCGATACTATTTAGAAACCATTGTGAACATTCATGTAGATTAACATAATTTTTCATCTACGAATTCCCGCACAGCAATGCGCCTCAGGCCACTTTTTGCTAGAATTCCTTGCTCTCTCAGAAGCGAGTAAAAAGAATTTTAGTAGGGTTATCCACTGATTAAGTATTTTCCAAATCTATTTATAAACGCGTATAAGAAGACGAGCAGTTCTAGAAAAGAGTGCATTATGATGCATTGCCTTTCGGGAATTCCTAGCTGCGCATTTATTTAAACTGACATAATGATGAACTTTATAAAAAAAACCTCCGATAAATAGATTTGGATTCTACATAGTTAGACAACTAGTCTGAATAATTTGATGATGAAGATACTCAATTTGTGTACCGAAGTAGCTCGTTTCCCATATTATCTTCATACAAACAGTTTACTTGGTTATTTGATGACATATCTCAGATGTCTCGACATAATACAACAAACTTGGAAAACAGATCTCAGTTCCCACTCTCCGGACTTTTTCATAGATTCAATGTGCCCTGCTTAATATTTTTTTTTCTTTCCACCAATGCCATATAGCGTTTTTTTTACTTTTCATGTTTTGTTTGGTTTAATTTTTTCAATATTTTGTTTTTCATATTACTGTTCCATTAAAATTATCTTTTAACGTTCGCTCGTCAAAGCGCTTTTAATGACCAAAGAAACTGTTGTATCTTATTGAATAATACTCTACTTCCTGGTTGTCCCGCCGTTTTTTTTTTCTTTGTTTTGTTTGGTTTTGTTTGTTTGTTTGTTTGTTTGTTTGTTTTTGTTTTTGTTTTGTTTTTTGTTTTCGAAAATTCTTCATCTCCCTGAAACTGTCGCGGGAGAGGCCCACGTCACTATCCAATCTTTTGAGAATTAATAGAGCTGTTCAGAAATGTCATGGCCTTTCCAGCCTTACCGAGTAAACTTTTTTCTTTTTTTTATATTTTTTCCCACTGCACTATATTTTTCTCAGAATGTTTCATAATCACAATTGCGTCTGAAAATATTTAATTGAAATTATGAATGCATCTGTCAGGTCATTTTAGGATTGTTGGTTCTGACTTCCATCCGTTCAATGTGTCAATTCTGTCTTGATACCTGTTCGACCGGCAGGATGTCTCTCAAGCTTTAGCTAACATCTGTTGTGGCATCATCATCACTACTATTATCATCATCATCATCACCACTATTGTCATCATCATCATCACCACTATTGTCATCATCATCATCACCACTATTGTCATCATCATCATCACCACTATTATCATCATCATCATCACCACTATTATCATCATCATCATCACTACTATTATCATCATCATCATCACCACTATTGTCATCATCATCATCACCACTATTGTCATCATCATCATCACCACTATTGTCATCATCATCATCACCACTATTGTCATCATCATCATCACCACTATTGTCATCATCATCATCACCACTATTGTCATCATCATCATCACCACTATTGTCATCATCATCATCACTACTATTGTCATCATCATCATCACCACTATTGTCATCATCATCATCACTACTATTGTCATCATCATCATCACCACTATTGTCATCATCATCATCACCACTATTATCATCATCATTCACATCAGCAACAGCCACATCATCCCGTAGATTATTCCGTTCCAGTCAAGTTTCGCAATATGTCTCAGTGAAGATAATAATTTTCCATGTCATGCCCACAGACTAAAGCCACAGTTTTTTGGGATGATGTGCTTTCAAAGCCCTTTTTCTTTCTAGTTATGACCTACTAAATAAAGATATAGGCCTATACTACCGAAATAAATCTATGGATCTAGTCCCGAAAAGATTTGCCCGTCCACGAGCAAGACATGGTGCAGTACTATGATGGTACCTGACATAAAATAATACAGAGCACGCAAAATGTAGATCTAGAAAAAAATATTTCATTCTCAATGTGTTTTAGTTTAGAAATTCGACATTTGATTTTCTTTTCAAAATTGGTTGACGATGGGTCGTGTAAAAAAATTAAAATTACATCAAAAACTGATTCATTGTATCTTGTTTTTAGATCCAGCTGGAATTTTCAAAGCTTCATATTGGGTATTTCGAAGGTTCAATGAAAACTTAAGTTTTTACACAAGTCGACCTCTATTTTCTCTTAATAGAAGAGCTAGAAGAAAAATGAGAACCATCTTATCAAGGATTTATAGACCACCGAGGCATGTCAAGGTTGGCATAAACGTGTAAATTTCAATAAAGTTTGGAGATGTAATATTATTTTTCACCAAAATAGTGTTTTTGAAGAATTAAAATGCAAAAATTTGAATGAAAAATATAAATGTGCGCACGTCTTTCTGTAAGCACAGCTGACAGAGATGGCAGGAAATAAACTGAAAGTACCATACAATGTAGGCGGCAGCAGATCTCAAACCGTCTGGAGAAGATCTAGATGTTATAGTGTAAGATCCAAGTAAAGAATGTTAAATTGTTAAGTGTATCCGGAAAAAAACACAACCTAGCATTTAAAACATTTATTTCTAGCCTATCAAAAAAGCTGAATAACAAAAATAAAAAAAATCAAAGAGGGAAAACAAAAATTTAATATTATTTTGGAAATGTCAGTAAAATTCTTCATTTTTGTTTTATCCTTAAAAAATACAAAGAGATCTAATTACATTTCACGTATATTTTCCTAATCTTTTTATACTGTGAATTCAATTGTATTCTAAAGTTCAAATGTCACGAGTTAAACTGATACCAGCCTCTTAGCCCGACTGATTTATCGGAGCATTAACTTATAACATTTTTATCTTTGATTCTATTCGAGCTAAGTCATGTGATTTAGCGTAGTTCTTAATAGCGTAGAAATCAAGAGACTCCGTTTAAAATTATCACATGAATTAGAAGTTAAAAAATTTCCATGAAAATATTTAATAAGAGGAATTTGAGATCCTGCCTAATGAGGACAGCTCAACTTTAGTAGTAAAAGATTTACGATCTTGCTTTCCAATAATCATCTATTCCTCTTGTCTGTTAGACTACGAGCGTCCTGTCGTTTTTATAGCAGCAATTCAGACTCGCGATAAAGTACAGGAATACAGACAATCTGTAGCCAGCGTTGCTGCCCATTTATTTCAGCCTACATGATAATGAGGGGTTAAAGTGATATATAAGCGGATTAAAATTTTACAAAATAAATTAACGAGTCTTATGAATTTATGAGGTTTAAGAATCTCAAAGCCTTAATCACCAAACGGACATTGAAAAACACCTCTACAGTTTCCACATGGAAGTTAATGCATTTCTTACATTTCGACTTTCGCATCTGATATCGCGGACAATGAAACAATTTTATCAACCTGGGGATGGGGGCTTCCAAGATGTGGTTTTTTTTAAAGTTTCGTAAATCTTTCAAAACATTTATCAACCTGGTGATGAGTGTTGCGAAGGCGTGATTCGTTTGAAAGTTACGTAAATCTTTCGAAGTCTTTCACGGAAGCTAACAGACATGCAGCCGTTTGTAAACGAATATTGATGATGGGTATTGATTGCAGCTCATAAATGTAGTTGTATACTGTAGCGTGTTTGCAGTTATAGTGCCCATTGGGAGCAAAGGAACAGCCAAAAAATTCATGGTGTTTTTACATAAAGCCAGCGCCTTTCAATTTACTTCAACGTTCATGATCTAATCTTTGCAGTGATAATTTAAACATGTAGCTGAAAGGAAAATATAGAAACCCAAACATTTACTTCAGTTCAGATTTTCGTTTTTCCGTATTTATAAACCTTAAGCCACCTCCACCTTGGGTAATGAATGTTGAATCAAGATTAAAAGATGAATGTAATATGTTATGTGTTGTATGCCTATTAAGAGCAACTGGAGGGTTATTCCTCTTAAAACAGCTATTTTCAACTAACTCTAAATGTCTCTGAGCACCTGTGTATTTAAAAACAATTGTTTTGTTTTTATGTTGAAGTACTCCCATAGTGAAATAATATTGCTCATAAACATGGATCTATGCTAATCCAGTGCTTACAAGGGCTGGGCCTGGATCTGGCCTTAATGCCAAATCGCCAATCGATCCAACAAGACTTTAAGAAAGGACTGCAAAAGAATAAACAGTTTTCTAAAAACCAATGTTTTGACCAAGATCATTTGGCAGAGTAATTCGAATAATTTTTTCGCGTATCAGTCCTTTGCCATTAAAGCCTGCCTTTGTTTGGTTCAGAATCTCTGTTATAACGATTTTACGGTTATTCAAATCTTTTCAGCTGCATACTGAATAAGCATTAAAATATAAAGGAAAATCTTCAAAGGTTTTGAATACAAGACAACAAGATAATTACATTTGTGTGAAAGATCAGTCTCTGAAAAAAGAACCATTTCAACGAAATTTATACCAAGCACGTCCATCTCGTTTTCCCATTTCTCTTTCCAATAATTGGTCCGGAGAAAATTGAGTGAAATCTTACCAAAGACATCACAGCAAATCTCAGCATCCCATTGTCTCGAGTTTCGCCGATCTCCCATTATCCCCCTAGCTATACTCAGCTATACAATCCGACAAGATTAGAATTATCATTCGTGTCACAAAAAAACTTTTAGCCTCAAGAAGTTTTTAGGTCTTGAAGGTGCTAAAGGAAAAAAAATTCTGGAAAGCTTCTTAATAGATTTGTACATATCAGAGCAATTTTTTTCTATAACTTTATAAGACAGAATTGGTATTACAGCAAAATAAAATTTTCTTGCTATCTGCAGATAGCCATAGCTGTATGTATTAATTTGTGCTCGCACTAGTGTGGACTTCTGTGCTTCTAATTCGAGATAATAAAACAGTCTTTGAACTTGGTGTCAACTTACAGAATGAATCGGTTTACTCTGACTTTGATATCTTTAGGAGTCTCAGCTATATAAATTACACTTTAATTTGAAACTCATCACTGTTTCAAATAAGCGTAGAAAGAATCGAAAAGAAAAGTTAGAGGTGACAATTCGACTCCCTAAAGATAAATAAATCCTTCTTCTCTCCATTTGTCAATATCTCCCTCCATTCCCTGATTTCTCGGCATTTTATTTTATATAACAACTTGTCAATATCCAAGTCTTTTCAACAATGCTAGTAAAGATAAGTCGTCCAATTTTTTTTATATAATGTTTGTACAAGAATACACACCAAATGGAGAATCACTAGAATGTCATTTAAGGATACTTTGATGGACAGATACGTTATTTCTATTATATTTTCTACGAGCCAGGATATGCCAACATGTTCTTTATCTTTTTTTAAAGGTTGTGTTATGAATCAATTGAGCGATCGAGAAAACATTACAAAGATGTAAAATGTTTTATCGAATTATGTTATCCGAATCCAATTTTGTGATTTTTTTTTCATTTCTTCGCCCTTTTAATAAATTATTCAAAGCACGTAACAGATATCGAGACAACAGACCATTATTTTAATTGTGTTCAAAAATGTTTTGCCGATTCTGTTTGTTTCACCCAGCCAAAGACATTGGACTTCCCGCGAGGACTCTCCTCGTCTCCGACTGTCTGAGTTATCCAAACTGTCCCGCTATGTTTTGCTCCCTAACCTGTTACGGTTTTGAATATTAGACTCTCACACATGATTTCTGGTCATAAGACAAAAAGTAGCGTTAGTTTTATACCGTGATTATTATTACTTTGCATGTATATACGTATGCGAAATATATGTAATATCATTCTTGGAAGTATGAAGTGGATGACATAAATTTTTCTGATAGGAAGAAGGTGAGGCATGGGGATAAAGAAACATTTCTATAGTTTTTATGATTCTTTACTCTTGAAATCCAGTAAACGTGCGCAACAGCCTTACACAGTGTGGGTGTCTAAAACTTTATATATTGAAACATTTGTTTCCAAAAATAAAATGTCCATACTCATTAGGTGTAGAAGTATTTTTTTAAAGTTAATTGATCAAAGTAAAGACGTTTTTTTTTTAAATATTTTTCTAGTATAAAGTACATAGCATCTTTATAACGGGAGCATCAGCCATAACATATAACCAACTCCGCAGGCAAAGCGTACTAGTTATTATAGCCATAACAAGGACAGGGTAAAATTTTTCTGATCACTACAATAATTTATAAAAGCAGTAGAGTTTTCAGATCAGAAATTGGATGTTTGAAACGGAACCTGCAGTTTGTTTCATTTGAAACGGAAGTTGGGAGTGCCTCCGTCGTGACTAATTTGAAGAAAGTTTGAAAGCTTATCCTAGTCAAAATATGGACAAAAAACACACGATAACAACAACATGTTTTATAAAACATTAAAAAAAATCTATGGTTAATGGAGCAAGGCAAAATATGAGGACTATATAACCGAGCATTTCTCGACCATTAACGTACGTCACATTTGGCATAAAACCGTATATTGCCCTGAAGAATGGAGAAGCAATATTATGTGTTGCATTTTCTTTTTTAAATTAAAGGGAAAAATGCGATTATTGTTTTCTTTCAGAAAAAGTAAATGTGCCAACTTCTTCTCGTAAAGCACAACTTGACAGACGTGGCAGGAATAAAACTGAAAGTACGCATACAATGTAGGCGGCGGCAGATCTAAAACCGTCTGGAACAGGTCTACATGCCTGTTATATTGTAAGATCTTACTTAGAAAAGAATAAAAAAAATGTTGCTTGGAGACAGAACGACTCTAGATCTAGGGCCTAGATATTTACAGCAACTAGACTCAAATCAAAAGATTTAGATCAAGATCTAGATTTTACGTTTGGGCTTACAGTTTCTAAATGAGGTCTAGATTCTGTGTTCACAATTATCGACATAATTATCTAGATTCTGGGTAAAGATAGATAAGTGGAGGCATATATCTGAATCGTGTAAGTAAAATGAGAGATATCAAGACATTTGTAACCTTATTAAATGCAGCCTCCAGCCCCAGCAAATTGACACCAGGATTCCTTTGGTAGAACAGGGATTAACTTGCAATGGTAATACTAATAGTAAAAATCATAATTATAATAATAATGATAATAATAATAATAATAATAATAATAATAATAATAATAATAATAATAATAATAATAATAATAATAATAATAATAATAATAATAATAATAATAATAATAATAATAATAATAATAATAATAATAATAATAATAATAATAATACGGATGATGATGATAATGATGATGATGATGATAGTAGAATAATTATTTTATTGAAAATAACAAGACATTCGAATGTAACTTTTTATTTACTATTAAACAGGAAGAGCTAATGAGGTTGGAACACTTCAGAGGTTGCCTATGTTAAATCTCGCAATTCGGCTAGGCAAACCGATCGGAAAGTCACATCTACGTGAATATCATAAATCAAACTCCTAAGGAAACTTAAACTTAATTATTGCGCGGGTGCAACATCCAGTATCAAGCTGCGAAAGTCTTGAGGACGTTGAAAATTAGAAATCTTCTAACTATCCTAACTTGTTCATTTATTGCAAAGTTAGAGGCTATACAACCAAGGTTAAAGCTTGTTTTAATCGGGGACATTTTTTTTATAAATAAAAAACGAGTTTGTCTATTTGATATATATATATATATATATATATATATATATATATATTTATATATAATTATATTTATAAATACTTATATATGTATGTATATATATATATATATATATATATATATATATATATATATATATATATATATATATATATATATATATATATATTATTTATAAGAGATTAATCTGTTGATTTCGATATAATAATTGCAAACTCTAGACTAATCATCTGAATCTTCAGAGATTCTACTTCTTTATAATTAAGAAAAAATTGAGTCGAGACAAATTTCCCAGTAGAGAAGTGACAACATAGCTATCCAGACATAACAGTATAAAGGAGCAAGTGAAATAAAAATGTAAAACGTCTCTTTCACAAAAACAATCCGCCAGTAAAAACATAAAATCTGTACAGAAAATCCTTTTACGATCACGAAGAATCTGACCTAGATTTCGTACCCGTTCATTTCGTAATCTAGTCTGGCGTCGTGTTGGATAGACACAAAACTGCTGTAGATTGTAAATGGTGGAAGCAGATGGGAATTTTAAAAAAAAGAGCTCGATACCCTATCGATATGTGTTTACAGCTTTAGGAGCTTTTCTCTTGAGGGAAAGCAAACATCTTGTTTAGCACCATGCGGAGGGAGGGTTTGGGAAATACTGTCAAAGAGAATTAAGAGAAATTAGTTTCAAACTGTTACTTTTTGTACGTAATTTAAAATACAATGAGACAGGTGAAAACATTGGATCAAAACGTGAAAGAGGAAAATTTGGAGACGGATTAACGGTGAAACTAAGATGTTAGGGAGGAAAGGAGTAATAGAAGACAAAAAAGGAGAAGAAGGAGAAGAAGAAAAAGAAGAAGAAGAAGAAGAAGAAGAAGAAGAAGAAGAAGAAGAAGAAGAAGAAGAAGAATAAGAGGCAAACGGAATAGAGTGGAGATAGAGATAGTGAAACATATGAAAGAAAAGTCAAATAGAGAGACTAACATTTTGAAAGTTGGAGAACATGAGATAATGAGAGAGAGAGAAAGGTAAAGAGATAAATATACATGTAGAGGAAAAAGATACAGTCACACAGAAAAGAACTGAGTTGGCGATAAGCATACATAGGAAGAGAAGCAGGAGGATATAGCCAAGGAAAGATTAAACGAGAGGTCAGGGACAGAGAGAGAAAGCTTAATGTTTTGTTTTTCTCACTGATGTTTAGAGATAAGCTGCGAATTCAAGGCCTCGGCTAGATCTAAACTTTGGTGGATGATCATTTGAATCATCTCAGGGATGCTACAAAAACTTTTATTTTTTACATCTGCATGGTTATTCCTACAATCATCATAAAATAATGACCATAGCCCGTTTGAGATCGGGAGTCAGATTGTGATGTTGAGATGATGGTCAAGTGGGATGTCAATGGTGAAAAAATGAAATGGTGGTGGAGTCAGATTGTGATGTTGAGATGATGGTCAAGTGGGATGTCTTTAAAAAGTGGTTTACTGTCATAAAACCACGTTTTATGAAAAATTCACGTCCTTTAATATTTTTACAGGTCATTTTATAATTTTATCTTGTTCTGTTTGATTGTAATATTTTTTTTAAATGTATAATCATTTTTTTATACGGAGTTACGTCCCTTCTCTTAGAATCAGGGCTTTACCTGAGCTTGAGTAACTTAGGTGGGGTTGAGTTAAACCCTGATTCATTGCAGTACATTTGTAAAATCTAATTTTGTATATAAGCTAATTCTACTAGCTTAAAATATGTTTCCCACATATATATTTCAAGATTACAATCCGCTCAAAACAGTGAGGTTGAAGACTTTTTTCTAGGCATGTTTAAGTTTGTTGTTTTCCACATTTTGTTGCTATAACAAGTAACAGATTAGCGAAGCAGATCATGTTGAATGTAAAGATAGTAAAAATAAAATACCTTACAACATCCTTGAAATTAAACTTATTTGCTGAAATTTGCAATTTCTTGACTTGCGCAAGAATGAAATCAGCCAATTATCCAGTGTTGGCAGCTCGAGCTAGCAGACAAGAAAACTCAATTTGTTTTATTCTTTTCTCGAATATGAAAAGAATTCCATTGCACTGGAAGTTTCACATCGCCACAAGCTTTCTCACAGCCCTGCTTTATAAGTGAATATAATAGCGTATTATCTACCTTCCTTTCAACTATGACACTATTCAGGGCGTTCAAAGAGATGAGCGGAAATTAAATACATGAAATTAGAACTCGAGCAAGGACTTGAAGTTTTTCTTGTTGTTACAGACCTGATTCCATGGTTCATAGCAATGTAGTGCGACCTGGCACAAAAGTTCGCCCATCAGTTCGTTTTCCGGCGAGTTCCGAGCTTCCGTTTTTGTTAAAGTATATTGAGATGTCATTATTCTTTATGATCTCTCTGTCTGATCCTTAAATGAAAAATATGATAAAGGAAATGGCCGTGTTTTAATATAATAACTTTGTCACCAGGTTTGAAAATATGCCAGTTTCTCTTCACTCTGTCCTCTCTTTTTCCGCCTCCATTTCTCTCTCTCTCTCTCTCTCTCTCTCTCTCTCTCTCTCTCTCTCTCTCTCTCTCTCTCTCTCTCTCTCTCTCTCTCTCTCTCTCTATCTATCTATCTCTCTATCTCTCTCTCTCTCTCTCTCTCTCTCTCTCTCTCTCTCTCTCTCTCTATCTCTCTCTCTCTCTCTCTCTCTCTCTCTCTCTCTGTCTCATTTCGTTCGTTATGCTTCTTTTTCTTTTTATGTCACTAATCTAAACATTAGCATAAAAAATAAATACTTTCCTATTTGTTTCCTATCAAGAACAAATGCAATCGAGACTTTTTTTTCCAGATTAATCAACGATCGCGAAGAAAGCTGGACCATCTTTGCTTGAAGAAATATTGACACCGAAAGCGACATCTTACTCGTGCACGGTGACTGAGAGAATAGGCCTATATTTCACGAAAGGATTTGGATAAGAGATCGATTTCTATAAAAATTACTGTTAATACCGCAAGACAAATCATGCAAGGCCTGGCCGTCAATAACACAGGAAACGACACACTAGATCGAGACGAAAATGTTGCTCTTATCGAGGTGTCTGTCAGTGCGACCATCCTCTGCTTGGCTATTGTCGGAAATGTCTGCGTTCTTATCTCCCTTGCCACTCGGCGGAAGCGGCTTTCGCGCATGCACCTGATGATTCTGCACCTCTCATTGGCTGACCTGTTTGTTGCGTTCTTCAATGTATTGCCTCAGCTAGCATGGGACATAACCTACAGGTGAGTTACTCTTCACCCAGTAGCGAATTATTTTGATTTTATTTTCATGTCTCGCAAGATGTCTAGCCCAAAATATTGACATCTCGAAACTACCCTTTGGCATTTATCACCTTGAGAATATCGCAAAACATTTCAAAAAACCTTGGCTAGATCTCCATCTATATAATATGAATCAAAATGACAAAGAGATTTTGCAATTGAGTTGGATAAATTATACAGGATTAATCCGACTTTTTGAAAATTGAATTTTGCTAATAGTTCGTCCAAATCAAAGACAGCCCAAGCGGACTTAAATATCCGACATCATCTTGGTCATGATCTACATGAAGTAGGAGCAAAGATGTATTACATACTGTCAGAGTTTTGATGGCCATTGCAGAGTCTCATAATGATTTAAAAAATCGCATGCTTTTGATAATGAAAATCAAAACAGCTATGAGATCATCTAAAATTGAATTTCATCATAGTGAGTTACGGTCTCCTCTACCAACATCACGGATAGGTCACATTAGCACAGGGTTGATGCTTGTTCCAAGTTATTTATTGGTTTGACGTATACTGAGCAAACAAAAGCTATTGGTCTCGGGCTGTCTTTTAGGACTGAGAGGCAATCGCCATCCAAAATACGATGTATTTATGTAAAGATATAACCAGTGAAATGACCACCCGTTGTGGTTATTGCTTCCAAACAAAAAAAAAAGGAAACAAACATTTTACACCTCTCACAGAACATTGATGAATATGTTGTAGTACTTTGCTATTGGATTCAGGACGCTAATCATTTTTTTTAGATTCCATCAGCAGAAAATGCGACACATGACGTACTTATATATTTTGCCCATCTGATTAAATCTTCATTAATACATTTTATATACAAGATTTCAATTCATACTTTAAACTATTTTATTTTATACTATCATTTGAATGTAAAATTTAATATAAGATCATCAGGGTTATATATTAAAAAACAATGACAACAAATATAACTTAACTTCAGGATATCCGGCTTAATTCTTCGCCAAGAAAAAACAAAACTTCTTTGTGGTAATAATCAATCTTTGACCAGTGATAAATGGAATAATGTTCTGTTTCTACCAAAAATACTTGACCAGTATTATATATGATAATGTGCTGTTTCTTCCACAATACTTGACCAGTGATATATAGAATAGTGTGTTGTTTCCTCCACAATACTTAACCTAGGATATATAGAATAATGTGTTGTTTCCTCCACAATACTTGACCAATGAATTACAGAATAATGTGTTGTTTCCTCCACGATACTTAACCAGTGATATATAGAATAATGTGTTGTTTTCTCCACAATACTTCACCAGGGAATTATAGAATAATGTGTTGTTTCCTCCACAAGACTTGACCAGTGGTATATAGAATAACAATTTGTTTCCTCCCAAATCTTTCGACAGAGATGTATAGAATAATGTGCTGTTTCCTCCACAATACTTAACCAGTGATATATAGAATAATGTGTTGTTTTCTCCACAATACTTCACCAATGAATTACAGAATAATGTGCTGTTTCCTCCACAATACTTGACCAGTGGTATATAGAATAACAATTTGTTTCCTCCCAAATCTTTCGACAGAGATGTAGAGAATGATGTGTTGTTTCCTCCACAATACTTGACCAGTGGTATATAGAATAATGTGTTGTTTCCTCCACAATACTTGACCAGTGGTATATAGAATAATGTGTTGTTTCCTCCACAATACTTGACCAGTGGTATATAGAATAACAATTTGTTTCCTCCCAAATCTTTCGACAGAGATGTAGAGAATGATGTGTTGTTTCTTCCACAAGACTTGACCAGTGGTATATAGAATAACAATTTGTTTCCTCCCAAATCTTTCGACAGAGATGTATAGAATAATGTGCTGTTTCCTCCACAATACTTAACCAGTGATATATAGAATAATGTGTTGTTTTCTCCACAAGACTTCACCAGTGAATTACAGAATAATGTGCTGTTTGCTCCTCAATGCCTGGCCAGTGATAGAGAAAAATTTGCTGTGTGCTCCAAAATCTTTGACCAGGGATATATAGATTAATGTGAGGATCCCTTTGAAGTCCTTCACCAGGGATGTTAAAAACAAACAAGTACTGTTTTATGTTATTAAAAACCACGTACTGTTTCCTCTCATTAAAAATCACGTACTGTTTCCTCTTATCAAAAATTCACGTACTGTTTCCTCACATTAAAAATCATATACTGTTTCCTCTTATTAAAAACCACGTACTGTTTCCTCACATTAAAAATCATATACTGTTTCCTCTTATTAAAAATCACGTACTGTTTCCTCTCTTTTTACAATAGATACACTATTTCCTTTTACTTTAAAAAAAACATGTACTTTTTCTTCTTATTTGAAAACAATGTACTATTTTCTCTTGTTAAAGAAACCATGTATTGTTCCCTCTAATTAAAACAAACCATGTACTGTTTCCTCTTCACCATCGATTATCCCACGGTTACGCTGATCTGGTGTGAATGGCTCCATCCATCATTCTCATTGTTAACGGGGAAACAGTGATTTCTTCCCTCCAAATGGTTCAACAATTTACTGTTCCCTGAAAATAGACCCCGAATATTACGCATGCGTCAACAGAGAACATTAGGTAAAGTGATTACTGGATGGAATGAGCACTGAAGTGGTACTGATGTGGAGCATCCGCAGCACAATTTACACTTCATAACTTCATTCTCTTCCCTCCCAGAAAAAAAACAAAAACTGATGTAAAAAAGGCTACTCTCTTTTTTTTAGGAAAAAAACATACTGTTTTTCGGAGGCGCCCAAGTAAGTCACCCTCGAAGATATATATCAAGTTGAAAAGTTGAAAGAGTGCCGGGAGAATAATAGGAGCTTAAGATGTTATTTCAGGGAAAGGAGGTGTGTAAGAAGACGCTTCTCAGTTACTTCAAGTGAGAATATAAATAGATAATTATTAAGAGGATGGGGAGGGGAGAAAGGGAAAAAAAAGGGGGGGGGTTAAGGTTACATGAAGAATAGATAGAGTATACTCGTGTAATAAACAATAGAAAGAGCAAACAAAATATGATGAATGCACACTTGTATGTAGTTTTTTTCCTTGAATATTTCATTGACTTGATTTCCAAAAAAATCTTATAAAAAACTCCGTGAGCAGGGCACAGTTTATAAATGATGCCCCACACTATTTAATTGAAATTAACAAAATTTCTTTTCACTTTAATCTGCCTCTATTGAAGAAGCAAGTAAGTGTTCGACGCTAAAAGTGTGCCACTCTTTTGCATGTCTTTTAGAAATTTATTTGGGTGACCTGCTCTCTAAGGTCTGACGAGGAACTGCACAAAATCTTTATAAGAAAAACCATTAACAACTTGATGCAAAGCCGGTTTTGTAAACCACGGAGACGCTAGAAATAAACATAAGCTTTCTTATTTCCTTGGAAAATTCCACGATTTATTTCCTCTGAAAAGATCAGACTTTTATTTAGAAGCTCGCCTTGCCTTTTTTTTTTTTTTTTTTTTTTTTTTTTTTGTGTCAACTTCTTCTGAGATAATTATCTTGTTTATCGCCCAGAGATGTGTAAAAATATCCGAAGGACAGGAGAAATATAGGAGGTCAATGATCTCTATCTTAACAAGTAAGGGCGGTGTATTGATGTAAGTAATGCACGAAAGCTCATTTTGATCAGGGAATCACACAACCAGCAAAATAAGGGCGTGGAGTCGAGCCGGTCAAACAACTTGAAATCCACCGATCGAAAATTAAACGATTTAAAATAATCATTGACAGTTTTAGATGAGGATAATGAATCTGGCAATTATCCAATTGAAAACTTGTTCACGGACCAGTTGACCAATCAGGTGATGTATCCACAGGTTCGAGGGTGGTCAAGTCTTATGTGTCGGGGTCAAGTATTGCCAGGTGGTGGCCATGTATGCGTCATCGTACGTCCTGCTTGCCACAGCTATCGACAGGTATGTGCCGCTTTGTGAGGTCACTAGAGCGAACTCTTTGAATAACATTCTGTTTGTCTGACTGCATCTATCTTTACTCCTGTTTTGGTGTCTCTGTCGCTTTTTGGTCCTCCCAATCTCTGCTCATATCCGTTACTCCTCTCTCTTTATCTCTCTCTCTCTCTCTCTCTCTCTCTCTCTCTCTCTCTCTCTCTCTCTCTCTCTCTTCTTCTTCTTCTTCTTCTTCTTCTTCTTCTTCTTCTTCTTCTTCTTCTTCTTCTTCTTCTTCTTCTTCTTCTTCTTCTTCTCCTTCTCCTTCTTCTTTTTCTTCTTCTCCTTCTTCTTCTACTACTTCTTCTTCTTTTTTCCCCTCGGTATAATTGTTTAAAAAAACACATATCTTTCGAGACAAAATAGAAATACCAGGGTCCCACTTTTCTTCTCTGCAAATTATATTTATAAATCGCGAAGTGAAAAAAAATCAAATCCCTGAATAAGATCTAAAAGGCGCTCAATATTTTACAAGTTTTGTTGAACAAAGGGTGCATTAGAACTTGCACTTGAACTTCCGAAAGAAGAGAAAAAAATGGGAGAAACCGAAGAAAGAAAAAGATGGATAAATGAGGTTTGCGGTGGAGGTGGTTGGGGGGGGGAGGGGCTTGAACAGGTTGAAGGTCATCTTCCTTTTTTTAGAGAAGATGGACGATCTGATCTGATCTGATCTGAGTTCATATTCCTGGCCACTGTAGTGCTGTCACTTCTCGCGGGGAAGATTACCAGTTCAACTGCTGCTTAAAAGCTGTGTCTGGAAATACTGTAGACCTGGGCTCTAGACACTAGAGATAATGTCATATCCATGCTCACACGGGCACCTGGTATCTTCACGCCCACTCACTTTCTCCCAGCGTGGACGTAGACGGGGTTAACATTCGGAAAAAAATGTTTTAGTTTCCTAAAATGATGTTATGGAGGTAGTGGTAGTTTTGTGTAGGTGGTGGTAATGGTGGTTGATGCTACGGAGGTAGTAGTGTTTTTTGCTACGGTGACAGTGGTGGTTGCTGTTATGGTGGTAGTGGTGGTTGTTGTTATGGTGGTAGTGGTGGTTGTTGTTATGGTGGTAGTGGTGGCTGTTATGGTGGTAGTGGTGGTTGTTGTTATGGTGGTAGTGGTGGTTGTTGTTAAGGTGGTAATGGTGGTTATTGTTATTGTGGTAATGGTGGTTGTTGTTATGGGGGTATCTTGAGCTTTCTTGAGGTTACATCTGTATATACTTTAATTTTTTAGTTTACATAAACTTGAAGAGGACTGGAATTTATGAAGCGTAATACAGTATGTCTTTATAACCTAGGGCCGACTACGACAAAATCTTGGTTTTTACGATTTTCCGGAAGTGTTGAGTTTTATTATATTATCTTAATAAAGCAACCTGAAAATACATTTCTTCAATCTGATGCGGAACTAATCTCAGTTTTGAACTCCTGAACCCTCTTCTTCCAATCAAAACGGCGTGGAACCTGAGATAAGCACGATCTGTATATAGAAACTGTTTCAACAAATGGCTTGGATTTTCGGATTAAAACGCCCAAGTCAGGCATGTGCAGACTTTTAAAAAATGTATCTCACTGTGTACGCTCTCTCTTGCATGTCTGAAGTCTTTTGTCTGGGTTCTGACTTTCCATAATATCATCTGGAATGCGTTGGGGAGAATGCGCTTCGATTAGTGATTAATTTAGTTCGTTATAACCATAAAACAGGGCTTTAGAGCAATATTTTCACTCACATAGTTCTGAGATGACGCCATATTACTGCTATAACAACAAATGGCAACATTGTTAAAAAGAAACAATTTAAATTTTGAAAAACAGGAAGTTAAGTGATCGGAAAAGAAACGCTCTAAAAAAAGATAAAAAAAAACTATTAGAGTCAGAAGCAGAAATAAAAATGTTTTATTCAGATTTCTTTTTTAACGACGCTCTGAATAATTTAAAAAAAAAATATTGAGCGAGGTCTGAAAATTCAGTTGATGATGTTGAAATTTTAACAAACCGTAATGGAAGTGATTCGGATCTTCACGTGACTCTGATTTCATCAAAACACGATCAATAGAGATCTATATGTTGTTCCTGTTGGAGTGGGCTTTTCTGTAACGGTCAGGGGGTCCTGTCATGTTAGAACTTGTATATTGTACAACATAGCTTTCTGAGCAAAGGTGTTTCTGTCCCCATTGCAAACAGATTCACACTCTGTGTGGCTCAATGGGCAACTTTATAGGTTTTACAATCTTACAAGGAAATCTTACAGCTAGATGGCTCTCATGGTGTTTATTCTAAAACTACTGGTTAATAGGCCGAAATGTTTTTTCTAACACAGCCAATGAAAGTAAAGGAAAAATAAAGACAAAAGAATGAGACTAAGCATGCCTGGTTAAAAAACCATTCTATTTCTATCTTCAAACTGCATATAACGGATTTTTATAAATGGTTAAAAAAGGGAAAAAAGGGTTTTTTTTGGTTAACAATTTTACAATTACCATTATATATATATATATATATATATATATATATATATATACATATATTATATTATATATATATATATATATATAATGAAAGGTATATTTTATCAAAGCAATAAATTTGATTAATATCCTCCTTGCTTTGTCGGTAAAAACGGTAGCAGTTTTAAAGAGGCTCCAAAATCTTTTTTTTTTCCTCGTGTTAATGTATAAACTTGGCATGTGATGGTCTGTTCAGATATATGTATCTAAGTTATCTCAAACAGCGAGTATCATAATAACCAGCTCCCAACGGTGCGCTTCTTTAGCGCCTTCTTCCTGTCCTAACGGGATCGTGTGGACAGCCTAACCAGCTCCCAACGGTGCGCTTCTTGAGCGCCTTCTTCCTGTCCTAACGGGATCAGTGTGGACAGTGTAACCAGCTCCCAACGGTGCGCTTCTTGAGCGCCTTCTTCCTGTCCTAACGGGATCAGCGTGGACAGCGTAACCAGCTCCCAACGGTGCGCTTCTTTAGCGCCTTCTTCCTGTCCTAACGGGATCGTGTGGACAGCGTAACCAACTCCGAACGGTGCGCTTCTTTAGCGCCTTCTTCCTGTCCTAACGGGATCGTGTGGACAGCGTAACCAACTCCGAACGGTGCGCTTCTTTAGCGCCTTCTTCCTGTCCTAACGGGATCATGTGGACAGCATAACCAGCTCCGAACGGTGCGCTTCTTTAGCGTTTTTTTCCTGTCCTAACGGGATCAGCGTGGAAAGCGTAACCAGCTCCCAACGGTGCGCTTCTTGAGCGCCTTCTTCCTGTCGAAACGGGATCAGCGTGGACAGCGTAACCAGCTCCCTAAGGTGCGCTTCTTTAGTGCCTTCTTCCTGTCCTAAAGGGATCGTGTGGACAGCGAAAACAACTACGAACGGTGCGCTTCTTTAGCGCCTTTTTCCTGTCCTAACGGGATCAGTGTGGACAGCGTAACCAACTCCGAACGGTGCGCTTCTTTAGCGCCTTCTTCCTGTCCTAACGGGATCAGCGTGGACAGCGTAACCAGCTCCCAACGATGCGCTTCTTTAGCGTTTTTTTCCTGTCCTAACGGGATCGTGTGGACAGAGTAAGCAGCTCAAAACGGTGCGCTTCTTTAGCGTTTTTTTCCTGTCCTAACGGGATCGTGTGTACAGCGTAAGCAGCTCAAAACGGTGCCCTTCTTAAGCGTTTTTTTCCTGTCCTAACGGGATCGTGTGGACAGCGTAACCAGCTCCGAACGGTGCGCTTCTTGAGCGCCTTCTTCCTGTCCTAACGGGATCGTGTGGACAGCGAAAACAACTACGAACGGTGCGCTTCTTTAGCGTTCTTTCTCCTGTCCTAACGGGATCGTGTGGACAGCGTAACCAACTCCTAACGGTGCGCTTCTTGAGCGCCTTCTTCCTGTCTTAAAGGGATAGTGTGGACAGTGTAACCAGTAACCAAGTCTCCGAACGGTGCGCTTCTTTAGCGCCTTCTCCCTTTCCTAACGGGATCATGTGGACAGCATAACCAGCTCCGAACGGTGCGCTTCTTTAGCGCCTTCTTCCTGTCCTAACGGGATCAGCGTGGACAGCGTAACCAACTCCGAACGGTGCGCTTCTTTAGCACCTTCTTCCTGTCCTAACGGAATCAGTGTGGACAGCGTAACCAGCTCCCAACGGTGCGCTTCTTTAGCGCCTTCTTCCTGTCCTAACGGGATCAGTGTGGACAGCGTAACCAGCTCCCAACGGTGCGCTTCTTTAGCGCCTTCTTCCTGTCCTAACGGGATCGTGTGGACAGCGTAACCAACTCCGAACGGTGCGCTTCTTTAGCGCCTTCTTCCTGTCTTAAAGGGATCAGCGTGGACAGCGTAACCAACTCCGAACGGTGCGCTTCTTTAGCGCCTTCTTCCTGTCCTAACGGGATCAGTGTGGACAGCGTAACCAACTCCGAACGGTGCGCTTCTTTAGCGCCTTCTTCCTGTCGTAACGGGATCAGTATGGACAGTGTAACCAGCTCCGAACGGTGCGCTTCTTTAGCGCCTTCTTCCTGTCCTAACGGGATCGTGTGGACAGCGTAACCAACTCCGAACGGTGCGCTTCTTTAGCGCCTTCTTCCTGTCCTAACGGGATCAGTGTGGACAGCGTAACCAACTCCGAACGGTGCGCTTCTTTAGCGCCTTCTTCCTGTCCTAACGGGATCAGCGTGGACAGCGTAACCAGCTCCTAACGGTGCGCTTCTTGAGCGCCTTCTTCCTGTCCTAACGGGATCTGTGTACAGTGTAACCAGCTCCCAACGGTGCGCTTCTTTAGCGCCTTCTTCCTGTCCTAACGGGATCAGCGTGGACAGCGTAACCAACTCCCAACGGTGCGCTTCTTGAGCGCCTTCTTCCTGTCCTAACGGGATCAGTGTGGACAGCGTAACCAGCTACCAACGGTGCGCTTCTTTAGCGCCTTCTTCCTGTCTTAAAGGGATCAGCGTGGACAGCGTAACCAACTCAAAACGGTGCCCTTCTTAAGCGTTTTTTTCCTGTCCTAACGGGATCGTGTGGACAGCGTAACCAGCTCCGAACGGTGCGCTTCTTTAGCGCCTTCTTCCTGTCCTAACGGGATCGTGTGGACAGCGTAACCAGCTCCGAACGGTGCGCTTCTTTAGCGTTCTTTCTCCTGTCCTAACGGGATCATGTGGACAATGTAACCAACTCCGAACGGTGCGCTTCTTTAGCGCCTTCTTCCTGTCCTAACGGGATAGTGTGGACAGTGTAACCAGTAACCAAGTCCCAACGGTGCGCTTCTTTAGCGCCTTCTCCCTTTCCTAACGGGATCATGTGGACAGCATAACCAGCTCCGAACGGTGCGCTTCTTTAGCGTTTTTTTGCTGTCCTAACGGGATCAGCTTGGACAGCGTAACCAGCTCCCAACGGTGCGCTTTTTGGGCACCTTCTTCCTGTCGTAACGGGATCAGCGTGGACAGCGTAACCAGCTCCCAACGGTGCGCTTCTTTAGCGCCTTCTTCCTGTCCTAACGGGATCAGTGTGGACAGGGTAACCAGCTCCCAACGGTGCGCTTCTTTAGCGCCTTCTTCCTGTCCTAACGGGATCAGCGTGGACAGCGTAACCAGCTCCCAACGGTGCGCTTCTTGAGCGCCTTCTTCCTGTCCTAACGGGATCAGCGTGGACAGCGTAACCAGCTCCAAACGATGCGCTTCTTTAGCGCCTTCTTCCTGTCCTAAAGGGATCAGCGTGGACAGCGTAACCAGCTCCCAACGGTGCGCTTCTTGAGCGCCTTCTTCCTGTCCTAACGGGATCAGCGTGGACAGCGTAACCAGCTCCCAACGGTGCGCTTCTTGAGCGCCTTCTTCCTGTCCTAACGGGATCAGCGTGGACAGCGTAACCAGCTCCCAACGGTGCACTTCTTAAGCGCCTTCTTCCTGTCCTAACGGGATCAGCATGGACAGCGTAACCAACCCCGAACGGTGCGCTTCTTTAGCGCCTTCTTCCTGTCCTTACGGGATCGTGTGGACAGCGTAACCAACTCCGAACGGTGCGCTTCTTTAGCGCCTTCTTCCTGTCCTAACGGGATCGTGTGGACAGCGTAACCAACTCCGAACGGTGCGCTTCTTTAGCGCCTTCTTCCTGTCTTAAAGGGATCAGCGTGGACAGCGTAACCAACTCCGAACGGTGCGCTTCTTTAGCGCCTTCTTCCTGTCCTAACGGGATCGTGTGGACAGCGTAACCAACTCCGAACGGTGCGCTTCTTTAGCGCCTTCTTCCTGTCCTAACGGGATCATGTGGATAGCATAACCAGCTCCGAACAGTGCGCTTCAATAGGGTTTTTTCCTGTCCTAACGGGATCAGCGTGGACAGCGTAACCAGCTCTCAACGGTGCGCTTCTTGAGCGCCTTCTTCCTGTCGTAACGGGATCAAGGTGGACAGTGTAACCAGCTCCGAACGGTGCGCTTCTTTAGCGCCTTCTTCCTGTCCAAACGGGATCAAGGTGGACAGCGTAACCAGCTCCGAACGATGCGCTTCTTTAGCGTTTTTTTCCTGTCCTAACGGGATCGTGTGGACAGAGTAAGCAGCTCTAAACGGTGCGCTTCTTTAGCGTTTTTTTCCTGTCCTAACGGGATCGTGTGTACAGCGTAAGCAGCTCAAAACGGTGCCCTTCTTTAGCGTTTTTTTCCTGTCCTAACGGGATCGTGTGGACAGCGTAACCAGCTCCGAACGGTGCGCTTCTTTAGCGCCTTCTTCCTCTCCTAACGGGATCGTGTGGACAGCGTAACCAGGTCCGAACGGTGCGCTTCTTTAGCGTTTTTTCTCCTGTCCTAACGGGATCGTGTGGACAATGTAACCAACTCCGAACGGTGCGCTTCTTTAGCACCTTCTTCCTGTCCTAATAGGATCGTGTGGACAGCGTAACCAGCTCCGAACGGTGCGCTCCTTTGGCGTTTTTTTCCTGTCCTAACGGGATCGTTTGGACAATGTAACCAACTCCGAACGGTGCGTTTCTTTAGCGCCTTCTTCCTGTCCTAACGGGATCAGTGTGGACAGTGTAACCAGTAACCAAGTCCCAACGGTGCGCTTCTTTAGCGCCTTCTTTCTGTCCTAACGGGATCATGTGGACAGCGTAACCAGCTCCGAACGGTGCGCTTCTTTAGCGTTTTTTTCCTGTCCTAACGGGATCAGCGTGGACAGCGTAACCAGCTCCGAACGGTGCGCTTCTTGAGCGCCTTCTTCCTGTCGTAACGGGATCAGTGTGGACAGCGTAACCAGCTCCCAACGGTGCGCTTCTTGAGCGCCTTCTTCCTGTCCTAACGGGATCAGTGTGGACAGCGTAACCAGCTCCCAACGGTGCGCTTCTTTAGCGCCTTCTTACTGTCCTAACGGGATCGTGTGGACAGCGTAACTAACTACGAACGGTGCGCTTCTTTAGCGCCTTCTTCCTGTCCTAACGGGATCAGTGTGGACAGTGTAACCAGCTCCCAACGGTGCGCTTCTTTAGCGCCTTCTTCCTGTCCTAACGGGATCGTGTGGACAGCGTAACCAGCTCCTAACGGTGCGCTTCTTGAGCGCCTTCTTCCTGTCCTAACGGGATCAGTGTGGACAGCGTAACCAACTCCGAACGGTGCGCTTCTTTAGCGCCTTCTTCCTGTCCTAACGGGATCAGTGTGGACAGCGTAACCAACTCCGAACGGTGCGCTTCTTTAGCGCCTTCTTCCTGTCCTAACGGGATCAGTGTGGACAGCGTAACCAGCTCCGAACGGTGCGCTTCTTTAGCGCCTTCTTCCTGTCCTAACGGGATCAGTGTGGACAGCGTAACCAACTCCGAACGGTGCGCTTCTTTAGCGCCTTCTTCCTGTCCTAACGGGATCAGTGTGGACAGCGTAACCAACTCCGAACGGTGCGCTTCTTTAGCGCCTTCTTCCTGTCCTAACGGGATCAGCGTGGACAGCGTAACCAGCTCCTAACGGTGCGCTTCTTGAGCGCCTTCTTCCTGTCCTAACGGGATCTGTGTACAGTGTAACCAGCTCCCAACGGTGCGCTTCTTGAGCGCCTTCTTCCTGTCTTAAAGGGATCAGCGTGGACAGCGTAACCAACTCCCAACGGTGCGCTTCTTGAGCGCCTTCTTCCTGTCCTAACGGGATCAGCGTGGACAGCGTAACCAACTCCCAACGGTGCGCTTCTTTAGCGCCTTCTTCCTGTCTTAAAGGGATCAGCGTGGACAGCGTAACCAGCTCATAACGGTGCGCTTCTTTAGCGCCTTCTTCCTGTCTTAAAGGGATCAGTGTACAGTGTAACCAACTCCGAACGGTGCGCTTCTTTAGCGCCTTCTTCCTGTCCTAACGGGATCAGTGTGGACAGCGTAACCAGCTCCCAACGGTGCGCTTCTTTAGCGCCTTCTTCCTGTCTTAAAGGGATCAGCGTGGACAGCGTAACCAGCTCCCAACGGTGCGCTTCTTTAGCGCCTTCTTCCTGTCTTAAAGGGATCAGTGTACAGTGTAACCAGCTCCCAACGGTGCGCTTCTTGAGCGCCTTCTTCCTGTCTTAAAGGGATCAGCGTGGACAGCGTAACCAGCTCCCAACGGTGCGCTTCTTTAGCGCCTTCTTCCTGTCTTAAAGGGATCAGCGTGGACAGCGTAACCAGCTCCCAACGGTGCGCTTCTTTAGCGCCTTCTTCCTGTTTTAAAGGGATCAGTGTGGACAGCGTAACCAGCTCCCAACGGTGCGCTTCTTTAGCGCCTTCTTCCTGTCTTAAAGGGATCAGCGTGGACAGCGTAACCAGCTCCCAACGGTGCGCTTCTTTAGCGCCTTCTTCCTGTCCTAACGGGATCAGTGACGACAGCGTAACCAGCTCCCAACGGTGCGCTTCTTTAGCGCCTTCTTCCTGTCCTAACGGGATCAGTGTGGACAGCGTAACCAGCTCCCAACGGTGCGCTTCTTGAGCGCCTTCTTCCTGTCTTAAAGGGATCAGCGTGGACAGCGTAACCAACTCCGAACGGTGCGCTTCTTTAGCGCCTTCTTCCTGTCCTAACGGGATTAGTGTGGACAGTGTAACCAGTAACCAAGTCCCAACGGTGCGCTTCTTTAGCGCCTTCTTTCTGTCCTAACGGGATCATGTGGACAGCGTAACCAGCTCCGAACGGTGCGCTTCTTGAGCGCCTTCTTCCTGTCGTAACGGGATCAGCGTGGACAGCGTAACCAGCTCCCAACGGTGCGCTTCTTGAGCGCCTTCTTCCTGTCCTAACGGGATCAGTGTGGACAGCGTAACCAGCTCCCAACGGTGCGCTTCTTTAGCGCCTTCTTCCTGTCCTAACGGGATCAGTGTGGACAGCGTAACCAGCTCCTAACGGTGCGCTTCTTTAGCGCCTTCTTCCTGTCCTAACGGGATCAGTGTGGACAGCGTAACCAGCTCCTAACGGTGCGCTTCTTTAGCGCCTTCTTCCTGTCGTAACGGGATCAGTGTGGACAGCGTAATCAGCTCCTAACGGTGCGCTTCTTTAGCGCCTTCTTCCTGTCCTAACGGGATCAGTGTGGACAGCGTAACCAGCTCCCAACGGTGCGCTTCTTTAGCGCCTTCTTCCTGTCCTAACGGGATCAGTGTGGACAGCGTAACCAGCTCCTAACGGTGCGCTTCTTTAGCGCCTTCTTCCTGTCCTAACGGGATCAGTGTGGACAGCGTAACCAGCTCCCAACGGTGCGCTTCTTTAGCGCCTTCTTCCTGTCCTAACGGGATCAGTGTGGACAGCGTAACCAACTCCCAACGGTGCGCTTCTTGAGCGCCTTCTTCCTGTCCTAACGGGATCAGCGTGGACAGCGTAACCAGCTCCTAACGGTGCGCTTCTTGAGCGCCTTCTTCCTGTCTTAAAGGGATCAGCGTGGACAGCGTAACCAACTCCCAACGGTGCGCTTCTTGAGCGCCTTCTTCCTGTCCTAACGGGAACAGCATGGATAGCGAAAAGATTGTCTCTTATAATCTGATTATTGTTCGATTTTGTGTTGTTCATTTCTCTTTCTTTCTTCTTTTATCTGTCTATATGTCTGTATGACGGTCTGTCGGATTGTCTGGCTGTCTCTCTCTCTCTCTCTCTCTGGCTCTCTCCATCTCTCTCTCTCTATTGGCTCTCTCTATCTCTCTCTATCTGGCTCTCTCCATCTCTCTATCTGGCTCTCTCCATCTCTCTCTCTCTATCTGGCTCTCTCCATCTCTCTCTCTCTATCTGGCTCTCTCCATCTCTCTCTTTCTATCTGGCTCTCTCTCTCTATCTGGCTCTCTCCATCTCTCTCTCTCTCTCTATCTGGCTCTCTCCATCTCTCTCTCTCTATCTGGCTCTCTCCATCTCTCTCTCTATCTGGCTCTCTCTCTCTCTCTCTCTCTCTCTCTCTCTCTCTCTCTCTCTCTCTCCCTACCTCTCTCTCTCTTGCACCTTCCCCATATCTGTCTCTGTCTGTTTGTCTGTCTGCATATCTCTTACTCTCTCTCACTTTCTCTTCCTCTCTTTTTCCATGTTCGTCTCTACTTGGGTTTGTCCTTTAGGCCCATTCTATTCAATATTATTTTCAGTTCTGTCTTTATCCCATGAAGATATCTATCTTTCTACTCTGAACAGGTTGTGAAAATATACATGCATGATATGAGAATGCTTGTGTAATAACTTTGTAGTAAAGAGTCTATTTACACCTATTTATCCATCTATCGATCCATCCTCCTACATGTCTAGCTATCTAACTGTCTATTCATTCACCTATTTTCCTTCACTATCTTGTAATTATTTATCTCACTAAATTTATCGTGTGTGTATATACATATATATATATATATATATATATATATATATATATATATATATATGAGTGTGTGTGTGTTTCTGACCATCCATTCATCTTTTTTTTTAACCATCCATCTATCTATACACCTTCCTTTCCTTTCTCCAGACAGGCAGCGATAATAGCATTTTTCTTGCGTCGTCCGAAGTCTAAGCTATTAGCGTCCCTGATCACTTCTTTGAAATTCACGAGGGGAAAAAATCTTTATGGAAAATAACAAAAAAAAAAAGAGACGCTGTCTCATGTTTACAGCTACCCATTTTTGCTCGATTTTTCCTCGCCACTTTATTACAAAAATTAAAAGCAGAGTGTAATAAGAATACCCCAGGCCATGATCAGAAGCCTGCGGTGTCTTAACAACATGTCGCTCTGCCCTTGGACTGAGAGCATTCGCGATTCTTCTTCAGTTGGAGAGTCGAACAGAGAACTGCTCGGAAGTTTCCTCATCGTGAGTTTAATATGAGATAGCATTAAACGCCTCTTTCTTCTTCGCCTTGTACTGGCGCAGCGTCTAGCTGAGCATAAAAAAGCAGTAATTGCTGCCTAGTTTAAACAACAGCTATATATAGTCCTGTGTCCGCATCAATCAAGCAAAACATAAGGCCAGGTTTCCTTGCGATATTTTTGTCCTGTTTTTTTTTTTTTAGATTTCAGTTCCTGGTTTCAGGTTTTGATGAAGCTCCTGTTTAGGGAAGTTGATGGCGCTGTTAGAGTATACTTTATTTTTATTTTTTTTTAAAATCAATGATAAAAATCTAGAGAGAGCTGTTAGCTGCAGAGCCCCTTTCAAGGATCGAATGATCAGGCTGACATTTCCATGTAAAGATCTAGAGGAAGAGTGGATATAGCAAAAGCCGAAACAAGACAGATTTCTTAAGCTTCTTTGACAAAATATGATCTTATCTAGGGCTTACCTCGAAATCCATCATGCTCAACAGATTCAAGTAAAATTCAACAGCAAAGATTATTAGAATTTAATGATCTATTTGAAGATAACAGTTTTATAACGTATATCATATAAACGATATCAAGAACCAAAGAGTAACATGCCAAAGATGGTTCTAATCACAATGAAGAAAAACCGTCACAGCTGCACTTCATGACCTTTGAACAGTCGCAAATAGACGCCGAGACCGCACAACAATGCTTTAAGTCGTTCATTCTTTTTTTCCGAAAAAGATTTATAGCCTCCTAATATTGGGAGTAAGAATCTAGCATAAGCAGCCTCAAAGTCTAGGGCCCCTGGATTCCAGATAGGTTAGCCTCCAAATTTAGCGCCCCTAAATTCCAGATAATTTAGCCTCAAAGTCTAGGGCCCCTGGACTCCAGATAAGTTAGCCTCCAAATTTAGGGCCCTGGATTCCACATAATTTAGTCTCAAAGTCTAGGGCCCATGGACTCCAGATAAGTTAGCCTCCAAATTTAGGGCCCCTGGAGTCCAGATAAGTTAGGCTCCAAATTTAGGGCCCCTGGATTCCAGATAAGTTTGGCTCAAAGTCTAGGGCCCCTGGACTCCAGATAAGTTTGCCTCAAAGTCTAGGGCCCCTGGACTCCAGATAAGTTTGGCTCAAAGTCTAGGGCCCCTGGACTCCAGATAAGTTTGGCTCAAAGTCTAGGGCCCCTGGATTCCAGATAAGTTTGGCTCAAAGTCTAGGGCCCCTGGACTCCAGATAAGTTTGCCTCAAAGTCTAGGGCCCCTGGACTCCAGATAAGTTAGCCTCAAAGTCTAGGGCCCCTGGACTCCAGATAAGTTAGCCTCCAAATTTAGCGCCCCTGGACTCCAGATAAGTTAGCCTCCAAATTTAGGGCCCCTGGACTCCAGATAAGTTAGCCTCCAAATTTAGGGCCCCTGGACTCCAGATAAGTTAGCCTCCAAATTTAGGGCCCCTGGACTCCAGATAAGTTAGGCTCCAAATCTAAGGCCCCTGGACTCAAGATAAGTTAGCCTCCAAATTTAGGGCCCCTGGACTCCAGATAAGTTAGCCTCCAAATTTAGCGCCCCTGGACTCCAGATAAGTTAGCCTCAAAGTCTAGGGCCCCTGGACTCCAGATAAGTTAGCCTCAAAGTCTAGGGCCCCTGGACTCCAGATAAGTTAGCCTCCAAATTTAGCGCCCCTGGACTCCAGATAAGTTAGCCTCCAAATTTAGGGCCCCTGGACTCCAGATAAGTTAGCCTCCAAATTTAGGGCCCCTGGACTCCAGATAAGTTAGCCTCCAAATGTAGGGTCCTCTACTCCAGGTTAGATAGTCTGCAAACAAAGGGCCCCTAGGCACTCTTAGTCATTGAAATTTCTGTATTGATTATTTATTTTCTTCCCCATTTTCGACTTACGACTTTTAAAATCCCTGTTACATCTGAAACTGAAATTGCCATGATGAGACTCTTATGGCAAACCTACACTTTGAATTTTATTTGGAATGTAAATTGGTCCATAAAAAATGTCGAATTTTTAAAATCATTTCCACTGATGTCGAGACAAAAATCTAATAAATAAGAAAAGGCACGCCTGTTCCATAGACGTATTACTCCACAAACCCAGACACTTCTTACCAACATTATACTCTGGATTATGTTTATGTAATCGCTAAACAAGGTGTAATACATCAAAATTTGCTCATGATACAATGGGAATAAAATAACAGCGCTTTAAAAAAATATCGCTATCACCGTGCAGCCATCAAATGACCACAGCTCTTTTTTCACTCTAAGGATAAAAAAATATATATAAAAAATGTGCTGCAATCGTGCGTGTTCAAATGGCCGATGCTGAGAATAAAGAAATAATAAACGACAGAAGTATGAAAGTCAAAGGAGATAAGAAAAGAGAGACAGACAAAATTATAACAGAACATACAGGCAGAGATGAAAGACCGAGATGTCGTCAGATAGTAATTTAAAATGACACAGAGACACATATATTATGAAGAGAGAAAAATGGAGACGGAGAAAAGCACAAAGAGAAGATTACAAACAGCCATAGAAATAAATACAATACAGGGAATGTGGGAGAGAGAGAGAGAGAGAGAGAGAGAGAGAGAGAGAGAGAGAGAGAGAGAGAGAGAGAGAGAGAGAGAGAGAGAGAGAGAGAGAGAGAGAGAGAGAGAGAGAGAGAGAGAGAGAGAGAGAGAGAGAGATTTATCACAACGCTGACGAAATAAAATAAAATTATCGTAAAACAAATGATGAGGTTTGCTTTTGATGACCAGACTCAAGGTACTTAAGATAACCAGTTTTGTCGAGAGCGAAGGTGAGTTTCATGTTGGAGTAATTCCTTACTCGAATAAGAACGATCCTCATTTTAGGCTTGGTCCTGCCACTGAAACACACGAGAAAGAGTCCTGTAGTCACAGGCAAGGCGCCGAGTAGGGCATAAGAGGGACTGGGGCGTCATTCAACAATTTACCATTCCAGCCAGTGTAAGGGTCCTCAGTGATTGAGGAAAGGACAGACAGATGGGTTGAAAGTACTTTGTTGAGAAGGATAAGTGTTCTTTTATCAGAGGTTGGCTGGGGTTGGAATGTCGAGTGAGAGTTTCTGGGTAATGCTATAATAGAGAGAATGAGAGAAAAAGAGAGAGATATAGACCCAGAGAGAGAAAGAGAGAGAGACAGAGAAAGAGACAGAGAGAGAGAAATTAGTGGAAGAGAATTAAACACAAAGGGAGAGAGACAGAGTGAAAAAGGGGAAATGAGAATCAAAGCAGAAATAATCTTATAAAGGGAAAGATGAGAGAGAAAGAGAGAGAGAGAGAGAGAGAGAGAGAGAGAGAGAGAGAGAGAGAGAGAGAGAGAGAGCGAGAGAGCGAGAGAGAGGTAGTGAGAGAGAATGGGAGAAGAAACACATTGGAAGAGACAGGAAAAAGGAAGTTTGGAGAAGACAAGTAAGAGAGAATAATAAAGGACAATAGAGAGCTGCCGGGGGTGGGGGGTGGGGGGGGGGGGAGAAATGGGAGTAGGAAGTGTGAATGGTGGAAAGGAGGGGAGGGGGGGGTACCTCTGTAATCATTACTAACACCAAAGCCAAAGACTGATATTAAAGCTGGAAAAATCGCTATAACTCTCCAAGACGCCACCGCCATTCTCTAGGCCTAATGGTTTGTTTTTCGGCGATTTCTTCGACCTGAGGCTCTGAAGACCTGTGATAGCTGAACTAATTTTCTACGAAATGAGCGATTGACAAACAGCGGCTATGAGATCAAACAGAGGGCTCCCCTGCTGATTGCAGGGATGATACTATAGAACTAATACCCGCACGAGGTCATTAGCCCTGGTTAAACCTACGGCAAGAAACTCACTGATCATTATTGGAGTTTGTCAGCGCAGGCTACAGATCTACATCTTATTGATTTCACCACCGGTCTGAAACTCCCGAATAGAGCTTAAAAGACGGGATTAGATTTACGTCCACCTCAAACAGCCTGGTCTCCCCGGGTGTACGCTCTTGTTCCCTGGTATTTTGGTAATATTTATAATATGGGATGTTGACAATAAATTCCGCCGCCAAGGGATTCGCGATTCAGTCTGGAAAATTCTATCTATACGAATTCTTTCATCTTATGATTAACTCGTATTAACTGAGAACGATCCGTTGTTGTTCGATCCATAATGATGATGCTAGTGGTGGTGATTATCAGCACAGGTGGTCGGCACGGTTCCAGTAATGGCTTCCTCAATTAACAATTGTGTGGTGAAGGCTTAGCCAAGGAGCTATGGAGTTATACTAGAGAAATGACAAGATTTAAAACTTATAAACATGGGCAATCATATACTTTAAGGGGTATGTATTATTATGTTCGGTATTGCTTTCTCTCTTTTCTCAGTTTGTCTCTTTTTCCTTCTCTCTTTCTATCTATCTATACATTAATCTATTTATTTATTTATCTATTTCTTTGAGTATAAACTGTTTGTCTATATGTTCAGGCAGTTATCTATCTATCTATCTATTTATTACCTATAGCAGCTAAAATTTTTTTTTTACTTTGTCCTCTCTAATGTCCAGATATTACGCAATCTGCCACCCGTTTGCCAGCCACATGTGGTCAGCCCGTCACGCCCACTCTCTCGTGGCTGTGGCCTGGTTCGCATCCCTGGTGTTCAGTCTGCCACAGGTCTTCATCTTCTCAATGACTGAGGTGAGTCTCATCATAATAGCCCTGTCAGGTTTGTCTCTGGTGAAAACCGTTTGACTTGGGTCTTAAGAGTTTGTGCAGAGCGTAAACTGAAGCGTTGGCTAGTCGCTCAAGTTATGTTAAAAGCCTGGTTTATGGTGAAAGGAGCCAAGGGCTAAAGCGAGACGACAGCTCTCTTTAGGACAAGTTGAAGAAATCGTCCAGAAATAACTTTCTTGTCGCAGCCGAGATCGAGATGTTATTTGTATAGACGGGTTCTTAAAAGGAATGCCTGAAGAAATAAAAATGTAACGAGAGAAGAAGCCAACAGGACGAAAAATCATTTTCTGGTAGTACATTCATGTCCTGATTAAACAACCTAAAAAAGATGTTTGGAACGATTCAGAAATAGGACCGCAGAGAGAAATATAGACATAGCTTCCCGTGTTATCCCTTTGAGTCTTAGGCAACGATCTTGAAGAAAAACATGCTAGAGGCTCGAGCACAGCTAAAATCAAACCGAAGAATTATAACGCTGATTTCAAATTAATCTATTTATTCCTTTATTCCGTCTCTGATCGAGTTCCTTATAGTCAACGCAACGCTCTACAGAGTTATACAACACCCCCGAATAAAGCTAATAATTATAACTTCTAGCACCATACAAGAGGATTTCCCTAGATGTAATTTTTGTTATCATTCTTTTCTTTTATGATTTTATTTTCCGTTTTACTGACGGAGACATTTGGCACATGTTATTGACCATTTAAAGTTGAGAGCCTTAACTGAATCTATGTCAAACTATTTTTTTGGATCAGATTTTCTGTACAATCCTCTGTGAGAAAAATGCCACAAAAAACTCTTGGCCAGACAATATTGTGTACTTTATTTACCCCTGTACTCGAATTTATTCTGATCTATTTACCACGATCGTCAATTCCCAGTAAAACATATTTTACTCCAGCCTGGAAACAGGGATTTTATATTTAGTCATCCAGAAAGCGTCATAATCGACATTCAATCAGACAGATCGCTATGCATAGAATTTGTACTGGACTTCCTCTTAAATTCCTCAGATGTTAAGTTATAGGCCCATATTGCCGCTTTATTTCTTAACCATAGTGGCTTTAATGTAGGATACAGTCTCTTAAAACAATTAATTTTTTTCGTTAAAAATAACATTACGCTTTCTTAAATATTATATAAATGATCAAAATGGTATATACATGACTACATAGTGTGACATTCAGGTCCAATGATGTTATAATATCCTTATTCGGTTTCTTAAAATATTAATATATTATAAAAACGTATTTAATGATCACTGTAAGCTGTGCTTAAATCCCAGTATAAACGCCACCAGGTCAAACCGAACTCCGGCGTGTATGACTGCTGGGCGAGCTTCTCTCCTCCCTGGACTCTGCAACTCTACATCACCTGGATGACGGCGTCCATCTTCGTGGTGCCAACCTGTGTACTGGGTCTCTTGTATGGCCGCATCACGATGGCTGTGTGGCGCGTGGGCAGTTTGCACGGCCGTGTGACAAGGTATGAGATCATGTATGGGTAATAGTAGTAGTAGTAGTAGTAGTAGTAGTAGTAGTAGTAGTAGTAGTAGTAGTAGTAGTAGTAGTAGTAGTAGTAGTAGTAGTAGTAGTAGTAGTAGTAGTAGCCGTGTGACAAGGTATGAGATCATGTATGGGTAATAGTAGTAGTAGTAGTAGTAGTAGTAGTAGTAGTAGTAGTAGTAGTAGTAGTAGTAGTAGTAGTAGTAGTAGTAGTAGTAGTAGTAGTAGTAGTAGTAGTAGTAGTAGTAGTAGTAGTAGTAGTAGTAGTAGTAGTAGTAGTAGTAGTAGTAGTAGTAGTAGTAGTAGTAGTAGTAGTAGTAGTGATGGTAGTGATAATAGTAGTAGTAATGGTAGTAGTAGTAGTAGTAGTAGTAGTAGTAGTAGTAGTAGTAGTAGTAGTAGTAGTAGTAGTAGTAGTAGTAGTAGTAGTAGTAGTGGTAGTAGTAGTAGTAGTGGTAGTAGTAGTGGTAGTAGTAGTAGTGGTGGTGGTAGTAAGAGTAAAGGTGGGACTGGCTGTGGTGGTTGATGGTGATAGCAGAAGTAACCTTTGTCTGTGCCTTGGCTTAGGGTCTTGAATTTTCAATTGAGCTTTTTCTTGCCTCTTAAGAGTATGTTTGGTCAAAACCCTAAGAAAGATAGTTTAGACTTTTGACACTTTATTTTTTTCGTCTTTCTTCTATTTTTTTTTTTTTTTTTTTATGTATTTCCTTTTTACATAATAACTTTTAACATAACCATATTTTCTCTGTTCACTCGAAAGATCAAAGAGCCCGAGAAAGTCGAGCTACTCTTCGCATCCCCACTTGTTTTACAGCACCGGAAGAGAGCATGTAACCATGGTGATCAAGGAGCCGACAACGCCCATCACCAGGAGAACGCCATCTCCACCCACGACCAACTCCCCCCAGACTCCGCTCAGCCAAACCTTCAACTCGGCAGCAGCTGACACCTTCTCCAGATGCCACTCGTTCTCGTTCTCGGAATACAACGAGCCAGACACTTCCACCGCCTCGCTGTCCACGGCGAAACCTCCAAGCGATGTTCTCTTCTCAGATACCTCCTTCATCAGCTCCACAAATCTAGAGGTTCCTGCTGCAGGCCCTAAAGCAGCCCGCATAAACGGCGTGAAATATAAGATGAAGCTTCTCAAAACGAACTCTCATAAAAATGCAAAGAGGGCGATTTTGCGTTCAAATTTTTTGTCTGATACCGGAAGTGCTTTGTTCTCTCTGTCTTCTGGCTGCAAGTTCTTCTCCACATCGGCCATCCCGAGCTGTTCTCGAAAAAACAACAACCCGAGCAGTTGTAAAGCGGATATGACGTCCTTTCACCCAATAAAGGTCCATCATGCCAGGAACAATTTCTCAACCAGTGATGAGCTGGAGATGGGTTCTATAGAGAGCTCGCGTAAGTAGCTCACTATTGTACTGAAGATCTAATCAGTAAACTGTGAAATTAAGCTTCTGAACAAGAAATGATTAAGCTACATAGATCTATAAATAAAGTCCAGTCATGCGTCCTTCCACATTAGATCTAACTGAGGAACATTGCCTAAAAGATTTGGCGTAAAATTTTCCAGAAATAAATTATCTAATTGTCCCATGAAAATGGCAAAACTTTAAAAGGCTGGATTAGTCTATAGGGATGCAGGGGTCAGAGTAGAGCCAAACCAATCTCAAATTGAGTCTAATCAACAGACGCGGCTCATAAATTCAAAGCTACGGCGCAAAAATGTGTATCCTTCTCAGACAAACTCTTTTCAATATGATTAAAAAACGTAATCTGTAAGATATACAAAATGCACAACTGGACTCCTTAACACAAAATAAGAGAACAAGTTTTTTTATAAAGTAGTTATACAAGAACATTTGTATCATCTTGAAATGCAAAATAATGACTTACAGCACATAGGACGTTCATGGCTAAAGAATGAAATTGTTATTTGTTTATTATTTATTATATAATTATTATCTATCAACTCTCATGGACGTTGCTTGCCTCCACGATCTGTAGCAGCACTTTAAAGCGGCAAGTCTTGAGAACCATTTCACGCTATCTACGATTCGCTTAGATCTACGGTATTTTTAGATAAAACAATTAAAAGATGCATTGAAAAAAATAGCAAAATGAATTTAATTCAGTTATGTTGTCGGGTAACCATATAGACCGATTGTTAGCTAGGGACATGATAACGCTACATGATGAGGTAGTCTATGTGTGAGTAGGTTAGGTAAGCTGGTAGAAAAATTAGCATTTTGATGCATAGACAAGAAGGTTACAGTTCTGGTGATTAATTTTGACGTTAAAGCTGGTTGTTTTTTTTCTTGTTTTTTTGTTGTTTTTTTTTTGGTGGGGGGGGGGGGGGGGAATTTTCTTTGGTTCTGATCTTGCACCCTATTAAGGTGATTAGCTTTTCATTGTCGCATCTGACGCGCGTAAGCAGAGAAATGCAAATCCATATCCTCAGCCCTACAAGCAACTGTTAGGTACTATATCGTAGTAACCTTTAGAGTGACAAAAAATATTAGGCTCAAGTCAAGTCTTAAGAATATTAGGCTCAAGTCAAGTCTTAAGAATATTAGGCTCAAGTCAAGTCTTAAGAATATTAGGCTCAAGTCAAGTCTTAAGTTAGGGTTGGTTAGAGGAGATTCGACCCCACCACTACATTGTTACAGTTAGGATTCGAACCTTGAACCTCCATGCTTTTAACCCAATGCTGTACCGACTGAGCTATCTAGCACCCGCTCTAGAGCTCTAAAGATAATGTACCAAAAGGTTGAGGTCTGGACACGTAGAGCACTTAGCATATCGAATTACAGATCAGCATCTTCTAGAGTATGCTAACAAATAACATACAGAGGCCGTAAATTAAATCATACTTACATTTGCCGGAGACCCAATTTGACCTTCAGTCTAAACAGATATTCAATTAAAATATCAATCTCATGTTATTTGGGTCTTTCTAATACTATTAGCCTTTGGAAATTTTTGTGTTGGTAAAAATTATCCTACCGTTATACGATTTAGATATTTAATGGTTCCAATCAACCAAACACAGAAAGCGGTTGTGATTGAGAATTAGTGCTACTAATAAAAAAAACGCCAGTTTACTGATTTCCAAAAAAATTGGAAAAGATAATAACGGTATTTTGGTATCAATTTTCCGGCTGTATTGATGAGCACAGTCTGATGAACAAATTTGGTTTTCCCCTTGCTAGTCTCATAAATTTTTATTCATTTTATTATTTTTTTTTTACAGTTTGGTATTATTCCTCAGTGACCTTGGCAACATAGTGTCTTTCGCTGTTACTGATACTCAGTCAATATAAGTAGAGATGAGGGAAGGAATAGGAGCAATCATAAATTTTATCAAAAATCCTTACTTTATTGTGTTCAGGTTTTGCTGTTTTGTTTTATTTTCTTTTGGTTTAGTGAATTGTTTTTTTTTTTGTTTGTTTGTTTGGTTTTTTGTCTGTTTTTTTTTTTTACATAATATGCTTTATACCATAAAAGTTGTTATTTCTATGTAAAAAAACTAAATTTACCTAGTTTTACTTCCTTTTTTTTAATTCAGTTCATCTTTCCCCTTAAAATTCTTTAGATATGGCTAAAGATCATCCTTACAATCTCGTCTGGTTAAAAAAAATATAGTGAGTCCATTTCGCTCTACTTCTTTGTAATTGTTCTCTCACCACCTCTCCGTCGCGATCCACTCGTATTTGTGGATTGCATCTTCTTGCCATTGTGCCACGATCAGCCACACACATACACGCATGAAAGCACACACACATACACGCATGAAAGCACACACACATACACGCATGAAAGCACAAATAAATAAATACCGTCTTCGTTTTAAATCATATCTTTATTGTTTTAAAACCATAACAATGATGTATACATCCAGTCTATGATTGTTTCTTGTTGTGTCTCGTTCTGAATTTTATTCTGACCTCAAAAATGTTTTTTGTTCGGCCCACGCACTTGTCTCCAACCCGACAGGCGAGTTTGGGAACTAAATATGGAAAGTAAGGCCCGCTGTTTGTTTGTTTAGTTCGGGACGAACAATATTCAACGTCCCTGTCTCTTGAAAACTTTATCCAAAGAAGATATTTTTTTTTCTGTTATTGTAAGCTCCCGAGACAGTCTGAAACTGTGTCCTTGTCAGCGTAAACAACTAGTATTTTGGTTGAGATATTTTCGGCTATACTTGAAAAACCTGAAGCAAAATGTAATAGGCTTTATCTCTCTGAGTCTCGTGACCTCGAAATAAGACAGTATAATCCTTGTGTAACCGCGTAGTGTGTATATAACTACTATATATATTTATATATATATATATATATATATAATATTAAATTCTCTTCATACGACACTGGTGTTTCAAGAGGAGGACAAAGTTGTCGCTTGAAAAACTCCCACAGTTGAGCACTCTTATCAATTATTCCAACTTATCTTCAAACTATATATATATATATATATATATATATATATATATATATATATATATATATATATATCTGTGTGTATGTGTGTGTATATTTGTGTGAGTGTGTTTGGGCTTTGGAGTTTGAAACTCTCTCCTGTAGACATTAGTTGCTTATTACAATGACGATCCCGTATCTATGTCCTCGACATTGAGTCTCCTCATTAACACCTAGCATATGAGCTATTCATGCACACCTCGACCAAAACTGTTTTAGCTAAAGATCAATGGTGATTGTCCGATTGTCCGTTTCAGAATATGTATCTAATAGTAGAGATATCGGAGCTAGTTTTTAAAATTTATTCTTAAAATAAAAGTCAAAGCTCTATTTGTCAAAATTTCGAGTTCACTATGATACACTTAAAAAAATTCTTCAAATTATAATTCCAAGATTGCAGTATTCTGTAGTATTCATCTTACTTGGTTCCCTCCCAGCCCCTTCTCTTTTTTAGATTTTTTTAACTGTTCCTTCAATTATATTTCCAGTCTGTATACATTTATACTAATTTGCAAAACTTTCATCTCAGTTTAATTGATTATCTGTTTAGCGATACAGTTTTTCACATCAGACAAACCCCGCTGGGCAGATCCCTGTCGCAGAGATCGACAGCTTAGGGTTCAATCCTAGGACGAATCGTTCCTGTAGGAATCAAAGCGCGGATTCTAACTCCACAGCCATCAGAACTCTCTCTTTTCTCCCAGACAGTTTAACTTTGCCCTGCTTGAATGAGTCCGCATTTATGCTTAGAATGACCATCTGATATTGAGTTGTCGTTGGAAGACTTTAGGGATTTGTTTGGTGAGGAGTATAAGAATCCCTAAAATCAGATATATGTGTATATATATATATATATATATATATATATATATATATATATATATATAATTCAACAACACAAAACGCCATCTAATATATTTTTGCCTTTATGCCTATGTTTGTATCTCTATCTTTATTACTGCCTCTTTGTTTTTGTCTTTCTGCGTCTTTCTCTCCATACCTCTCTCTTATTCTGCCTGTTTATCTGTGTCTCGTTGTCTGGTTGAATCTCTCCTTTGCTCTCTCTCACTCTCTCACTCTCTCAATATCTCCCTATCTCATTCTGCCTGTTTATCAAGATATGTGTCTGGTTATCTGCTTATCTCTCTTATTTGTACTCTCTCTCTCTCTCTCTCTCTCTCTCTCTCTCTCTCTCTCTCTCTCTCTCTCTTTCTCTCTGCCTCTTTATGGTTTCAACTGACAAAGTATATCAAGAGGTCTATCAGAACATAGAAAGCCACTAAACGAATAGTTTAGAAATTACGAGTCACCCAATCCAATCCTCTCTCCTCTGTTTTTTTCTCTCTCAGACGTTAGGTCTCCTCATCGGTGCCGGGAGGATGAGGAAACTATCTCGCCCACTGGTCATGCCAGGGGCAGTAACTCCCCGGGCCGATGCTCTCCTGAGTGCAAGCTCTTCCCGCAACGTCGCCTCTTCTCAAGGACAGCTAAGGGACACTTGACCCGCTCCGGAACCTCTCCCGTCCGACGACCTTCCTTTTCCAGGTCTTTGTCAAATTTGGTCCTGAATGGGAACTTCAAATTTCATTCGTCAGATTTTGGAAAGGAAGAGCCGTCGCCACTTATTGACAATCAGATTTTCTCATCTCCTGGTGAGAAAAGAAAAGTTTCTCATAAATGTTCCGAAGTCTTATCAAGTTCTGAGATACAGCCGATATACGCACCACGTTACAGTGAAGATAAAGAGCGAATCCAAGGCGATATAAGAGACGGTACTAACCGCTTCAACATTGAAAAACACGTCGAAGGTGGACGCCCGATAAGTTCTTGTCAAACTTTGACTCCAAATCTGCGAGACTGTCGTCCTCTGAACCCTCGTGGTTTGTGCAAACCCTGCACCGCACAATGCATTGAGCTCGCAGAAACTAAAGTAGAAAATCTCTCACAGAATCACATAAGACATACAACAACCTCAGGCAATGAACAAACTGAAAGTATAAACAACAGCCCTAAGACAACGCAACTTTACGCCGAGTCCATCGACGCCAAAAATTCCCCCGGAAACAAAGACAAGACGGAAGAGACACAAAACAACGCGTTGTGTTTGACGAGTTCACCTCAGCCACGCCTTACGGTCAGCAACAGCCCCAGAAATTTTAGCTTCGCCAATGGTCGGTTGAATGATGCTTCTCAAGCCACTAGCCTGCCGTCGCGAGCTGGACGCTGTCCGTCTCCCAGTGACCAGCAGAGTGGACCGGGCATCTCGAGGGCGAAGCTGAAGACGGTGAAGATGACCGTTACAGTGGTCATCTGCTATATCGTGTGCTGGGCACCGTTCTTTGTGGGTCAGATGTGGGCAGCTTTTGACGAGAAAGCTTACGAAGGTATGACCTGTAGTTGAGAATAGATATTGTTATTATAGTTATTTATATTTAGAAGTTTAAAAAATATATGCAAACAATATTTAACAGGGGAGAAGAAGAAGAAGAAGAAGAAGAAGAAGAAGAAGAAGAAGAAGAAGAAGAAGAAGAAGAAGAAGAAGAAGAAGAAGAAGAAGAAGAAGAAGAAGAAGAAGAAGAAGAAGAAGAAGAAGAAGAAGAAGAAGAAGAAGAAGAAGAAGAAGAAGAAAGAACAGCAACAGCAGCAACAACAACAACAGCAACAATAATATGAAGAACACAAACAACAACGAGAAGACCAAGAACAATTATACAGACCACTATTGGACCGATTGCTACCTGTCCATCAGCCTTACCGTAATTAGCAAGATCCTCCCTCTTCGAGTATGTCACAGATGTACTGGACACTAGCATTAACAATACAGAACGGCACTGGTACAAAATAAGAATCACACAGAATCATCGACAAGCTCTTCGGCATTTCCCAGGATTTTTCGTAATTTTCCGGTGACGCCATAACTATTTTGGTCAAATAAGGTGGAAATTTTATTTTTTCTTTGTTGTAAACATTTTATTCTAAAGGAGTATGGTGTAGAAAAGCTTCCTAACATTTGACAATTATATTATTTTTATCACATTAACACATTTTTAAAAGTTTACAAAATTACAGTTAAAGTGTTACTGTATGGAAATGAAATCATTGTGTGTGGGTGTGTGTGTTGATACTCGTTGGATTTGGTTTCTTTGGCTTTGTTTGTTTCGAAAATTTGTGGACGTACTGAATAGGTTTCTTTTTCTACAGGTTGTGATACAAGTTTATGCTTCTTTATTTTTAAATCGCCATAAGTTAGAAAACCTTTTGAATTAGATTAAAAAAGGCAACTCAATTTTCAAATCTTTTGTGCTTTAAAAAGGGCATGGAAGTCTGCTCCTTCAGATATCGCTATATGACATTAAAATGCAGAATCTAAAATTAGGGGATTGATCTGTCCGAGGCTAAGTCTAGATTTACGATATTGTGCCTGCTTCGGACAGGCTAGCCATTGCGTACGCTCGCTGCGCCAAATTATCACATTGCTTCTTAATATCAGGAATATACTTTGTAAATCTTTACACCCAGCTTTTGCTGTTTCAAGTAAACGAAATGTAGATATCTTACTAGATCGAGGTTTTATTCGGAAAAAAATTTACTGCAGTTGCATTTTTTTTCTTATTTTAAAGTTTTGTATTAGGGGGCAAAAGATGATTTAAGGACGCAATGTGTGTGTGGGGGTGAGTTGGGAAAAAGGGGATGGGGTTGAAGTCAGAGAGAAAGGATACGTTTATTTCAAGCTTCTCTGTATCATTGAAAATATCGTTTCTGTAATTCATGCTTATAGGTTAAAAAATCAAAAGCAGCAATTAATGAGGCCTTAACAGCTGTGTTTGTCATCTGTTCCGAGCAGGTCATTTCCTGGCCATAATTCTGCTGCTGGCCAGCGTGAACAGCTGCACCAACCCCTGGATCTACACCGTGTTCAGCGACAGCCTCTGTCGGCGCACTGACCAGATCTTGAGAGTTCCCTGCCGATGTGTCGTCACTTGCTGTAGTCGGCTCGTCTGTCTCTCCACAGCTTGTCGTCTGCTGAAAGACAAGCCGGATACCGCGGAGTTATCTTCCCCGGATATCTCCGCAAACGGGCGAAGATCGAGCGTCAAGTTCAAGGCTAAGCGAGCCTCGCTCTCGCAGTTTGGAGGGAGCCTGCACACTTTCGTAGGCAGCAAAGGCAGCAATCTCAAACGGCTATACAAGTCGCCTGTTGCGAAAAATGGAAGGGCAGCAAACCACAAACCTGGCGAATGTTGCTCCAATACACAGGAAAGGTCGAGCTATGGTGGGAAACGTGTATTGTTGAAACAAGAAACTCTCCTTTCTGGTTTTGATTAATAGTTCTTGCTCCAGGCCTTGGATGAAATAAATGTGGAACTCTTATTGTCTGAACAAATGGTTGTGGTTTTTTTTATTTGGCAAGAGAAATATCCATCTTCAGATCATATCGAGATTAGATATGTAAAACTCTACAGAATTTTTCTAAGCAAGGAACTTGAAGAGAAAAAAAAATTGACAGCGCACAGAAAACATCTCGTATAGTAAATACATATTAGTACCTCAATGTAACGCATAATAAAACATCTATTATCAGGCTGATAGAGACTAGTGGGACGTTAAGCAAATAAGAGTTTCATCATTAAAGAGGACAGAAACTGGAGAACAACAAAACGTATCAGAAACTCTTATCCTTAGCGCAATAAAGTTTACGGGTAGTTCCAGCCGACTTTTGCTGTTATCCAAGGAAAAGACTCTATTGGCTGCTGTTTAAAAGGGACAACTGAGCTATCCTGGATTTTCTCAGATAAGTTAAGAAATAATGATTGAATAATTATTTTCTCCGAAAATTATACGAAACGAATAGGTTTTTTTAAGTTATTACCATACGACCAGCAATAAGTTAGTGTTTCTTTGTCTCATACGGGTTGATAGTCGTGATCAATCATAATATATTTCAGGTTTCTTTTTACCGATTTTCGTTGTTTACTATGTTGAGCACGCACAAATTGTTACCTTCAACGTTGTAAGAAGTATATTTCAATTTTCCTGTAAACATCATAAGTCTACAACTTGTATTCACTTCTCTTTATAATCATGTTGAACTTTGAATTAAACCTTAAAATCGATATTCGATATTCATTGTTTGTATTGCACTTAAAATGGCCAATTTCTTTAAAGTTCTTGCTGGGATTTAAAAAGCGTTAAATTTACCAATGTACCACACATCTTGCGCAGTACAAAATGTTTGTTGTGAAAGAAGGAACCGTGTGAAGGGTATAATACTTTACCAATGACAATAGAAGACATTATAAAGTTCAAAACACGCCATTTCATGTGGGGAATTTTTTTTTCTTGTATTGTTAGACTGTCCAAAATTCATAGCATAATACACACGATAGCGCGCTTCAAAATACCACCTGAAGAATGACACTAAAGAGTTCAGTCAATACCACTCTGCGACCAACTACCTCAGTCAAAGGAAGGAAAGAAATAGGATGCAGATAACATAAATGGACAGCACCTTATCTATAATTGGACTGAAAATATCGTCATCTTAAGCACAAAATATTGCTAAATCTAATTCTAAGCGAAAGTGTTCACAATAATACGATAGGACTTGCACATCTTTAGGTGAACAAGTTTGTTCCTCGTATATCATAGGCATCATAGGTGCATAATTATATCTGTAATGTGGAAAAACGGCAGGAGAATGGCAAGTATCGCTGTAAGAATTATAAGGGTTAAGAGTATCGCGAAAGTCATTAGAATTTGCCTAGAGACTGATGTTTACTGCCTTCCTTTATAGCATGGAGTGTAAAGATATTTTTGTTTTGTGTATTTTTTTTTAAATCTAATGTATTTTGAACTAATCCCAGTGCCAATGGAGTTTATTTAGGTATTATGTTGCATTTTTATTTCTAAACCGTCGGTCTGGATATTTTTTTTTTCTTCTCGGTTGAAACGATCTTGATAATAGCACTGAAATGTCACACTTTACTGATCTTTGTGTCTTGGTTAAAATGATCTTGATAATAACACTGAAATGTCACACTTTACTGATCTTTGTGTCTTGGCTGAAATGATCTTGATAATAACACTGAAATGTCACACTTTGCTAATCTTTCTATCTTGGTTGACGGAAAGCTGTAGGACATATCATATGTTACATTGATTTATGCTCAAGATTATCTTTTCTTCTTCTCCGATTTGTTTTATCTCTGTTTTAGACATGCATTTGACTGCTTTATAACCTCTGTTCGATCTAGTCGCAAACCTACTAGGTTTGCGTGTGTTCGGCAAAATGGCGGCTTAAGATTCGTTTGTTGTTCTTCAAGCTGCAGTAGACACTGTTTGTTTTCTTCCCAACATTCCGTATGGTTCCTGAGGTGCCACCATCTTTTCATAACGAAATGACTTGCTGCATTTGAGCAGAGAAAAGTTCTTGACAGTTTTAGAAGAAAGTACATGATTTCCACAAATTTATCTAAATAAGTTTAACACATGGTAGTTATAAGAAGACCAGGCTAATGCTTATACACACACACACACACACATATATATATATATATATATATATATATATATATATATATATCTTTATTCATTTATTGTTTTTTTTAAGAAATTAATGTTAACGGTGTAGTGGAAATAAAAGGTATGATGAAATATATTATCTCAATCATGAAAATGCAAAAACTTTCTGTTGTAGATCTTAAACTTTAGATCAATTTAATGTATTCAACTCGAGGACGCTGAGAATAACAAGCTACCATTTAATTATCTCGAGTTCGTGAGAAATAGATAAATAAACAATCTGGATGACAGCGCGTTCGCTTTTGTCGCCATTGTAGCAGAGGTCATAGTCTGTCCTAGTAATCTCCCCTGGGTGGATTGCCAAGAGAAGAGCCCAATGTGTCATAGCGGTCAAGAAGGTCACTACACTGTCTAGCAACACGTCTATATGACCATGTGTGTATTTTTTATGTTGGTTTTCTGGGCCGAATTAGAATGTCAGGTCACCCAACTTCTAGAAAGAATAGATCCTGTTTTTTTTCCATGGAGAAAGTAGAATGTACTTTACAGACTCATGTTAATTTTTCGCTGCCTTACTCCCTGCATGGGTGGCCCCATTACTATTTGCTTCAAAGGCTTGTAAGATGGAACAATTAATAAGATTGTATATAAGAAGGAAGCACTACGGGAAACTTTGATATCAGAGGTAGAATCCCACTTTCCGAAGGACCAGCTTCTTTCCCTTCCCATCTCAGGTCTGAAGCTGGTCTCATCTTTCATGCATTCTGACGTGCGGGCTGATCGGGCCGCCTTTTCGTGACGGTAGCGCTCCAGTACGCTACTCTTTAGTCCTCCTTAGAAACACCCTTCCACGAGCACGGAAAGCTCAGACCAGAGGACCCCCCTCTCTCTCTCTCTCTCTCTCTCTCTCTCTCTCTCTCTCTCTCTCTCTCTCTCTCTCTCTCTCTCTCTCTCTCTCTCTCTCTCTCTCTCTCTCTCTCTCACGGCCCTTGATCTTCTCTTTTTATTTCAATACCGCTCTCCTGATCTGATATTTTCCTGATTCTTAATTCTGCTTTTCTTTTTAAGCTATCGTTCTAGTTCTCCCTTTTTCTCATGATGTAAACGTTTTTGTTCACTCCCTTGCTGCATTAATGCATCAGAGAGACCGCGGCTCGGCCCTGGCACCCCCAACCGGGACCTCGGCTGTCCTCCAGTGCTGGGCAATCAAACAGTTCGTGGTCGACGTCTTCGACTCGCTGCTTGCACCGACGACAGGACACGGTTAGACTCCACCCTCTTTTTGATATCAAAACCGATGGCAGACAAGAATGTTTTGTTATTGCTTTCCAGTTTATGTTGGCAATTAATCAACTTATTATGAAAACTACAAAGCAAGACAGATACGACATCCAATGGGTAGAACTGGGAGACTGGCGCTCTTTTCCCACATTCACAAACACAGGCAAGCGATAACGAAAGCCTTCACTGACTATCTAAACGTATCGGATTGAGAATCTTTCCTGGCAGTTTAAAGGCTATTAATTTATTATTGATATGATACGTCATTCTGCTATCTGTGGAGCATCTTCGACAAGGAGGAAGGAACTGCAGCGGAAGTAAAATCAAGAATTGAAAAGGCTAAATACACTAAAAATTTATGGTGGAGAATAAAGGATATCTCTGTCGGAATAACGTTGAGAATCTGTAACTTAATGTTAAATCTAATTTGTTGTATGGCTATGAGACATGGAAGGCGTCTTCCAACTATGAAGTGAATTCAGGTTTTCATCAACAAGTATCTACGTGAGCTGCTTCAGATAAAACAGGTAGACAAGGACAGAAATGAGGTTTGGAGAAGAACAGAATGGCTACCGGTTGTGGATGAAATTGGAAGAGGACGTGAGAAATTAATTAATTATGAGCTCAAAGACTCAGTCAGAAACATCATGAAGCGGGCATTGATTGACATCCTCAGGGGAAAATCATCAGGCGGGAAGACCACATGACACTTGAAGGAAAGGCATAGTCAGAAGTGGATGGACGTGGACAGAAGTGAAAGAAATGGAACGGGAACTGAAACTTTGATATCAGAGGTAGAATCCCATGGGAAAACGGAACGGGAAATGAAAAAAAATGAAAAGAATTTTTAATGGTTTATACCCACGGTGAGAAAGGTTATGATGATAATAAGTTAAGATGAAATAGAAATATTCTTCTTTCCACATTCTCGATCTTCTTCGATTTCATTATCTCAAGCTGAGATAGGATTGAACATTTCTTTTTCCACAATTTTCGTATCTATATTTTCCGACTTTTTATATCTGGGTTCTAGATAATTAGCATCAAACTCTAGAACAAAACAAAGACAAATTATTATTCATTACAGTTGATTGCCTAAAAGAATCTGCACCTTAATAAACCTAAAAGTCTATAACGTGGCTTGCTCGAATATCACCAGTTTCGACAAAAAAAACCCAAAAGAATGAATTCGTCTATTTCTCTAAAGTGAAGGAAAAGAGTCACATTGTCCATACTCTCTACAATAAATTAAAGCTAAGCATGTCTGTGTCAGTTTGTCCAGACTCGCAATAATACATGAAATCTAGACATGACTGTGTCAGTTTGTCTAGACTCGCCATAATTATTAACATGAAAGCTAGGCATGACTGTGTCAGTTTGTCCAGACTCGCAATAATACATGAAAGCTAGCAAGCCTGTGTCAGTTTGTCCAGACTCGAATTAATACATGAAAGCTAGGCATGCCCTGTGTCAGTTTGTCCAGACTCGCAATAATACATGGAAGCTAGATATGACTGTGTTAGTTTGTCCAGACTCGCAATAATACATTAAAGCTAGATATGACTGTGTTAGTTTGTCCAGACTCGCAATAATACATGAAAGCTAGATATGACTGTGTTAGTTTGTCCAGACTCGCAATAATACATTAAAGCTAGATATGACTGTGTTAGTTTGTCCAGACTCGCAATAATACATGAAAGCTAGATATGACTGTGTCAGTTTGTCCAGACTCGCAATAATACATAGAAGCTGGATATGACTGTGTCAGTTTGTCCAGACTCGCAATAATACATTAAAGCTAGATATGACTGTGTCAGTTTGTCCAGACTCGCAATAATACATAGAAGCTGGATATGACTGTGTCAGTTTGTCCAGACTCGCAATAATACATGAAAGCTAGCAAGCCTGTGTCAGTTTGTCCAGACTCGCAATAATACATTAAAGCTAGCAAGCCTGTGACGTCGGTGCAGCTTGCTTCACACCTGTTAATCGTCATGTACCTTTCTTTTTTGATAATTTCATCCTCGCCCCCTCCCCCTCCCAGCTCCGGCGCTAATGACACACAGTTTCGTAAAGTTTTTTACTATTTCAAAATCTTTGTCAGGAAGTACTTTACGTACTTTCATTTTTGAAGTGAGCGTCTATTTATTTGAACTAATGATTTTTTTTTTCTATGTTCTTTAACTGAAAGGCAATATAAGTATCTTTCAAAAAGATTAAGGAAAACAAGTGTTAAATCTTAAAATCTGTATTAGTTACACATTAAGAAAAGACTAAGTCGAGAAAATTAGAATGTGTTTCAGTGTTTGACATGAAATTTTCATTTTAATTGGAGTTCGCTTTTGGAGGTTAAAAGCAATCTTCTGGAAAGTACAGGAGTTGACCTAGAATGTTGTCAGGTTGATAAATATGTGTGATAGCTCGTTTACATTTTCCACTACTGATCCTTTTCTAAGAAATAACTACAGACGGACAGATAAAATTAAGATTGTCTAAAGTTCCTTAAATGTGCATGCCTGCATAAAGAATGTTTAAGTAACGTCCTTCATTCCTGAAGGAAAGCGCACAAATTCCACAGCAACTTGGGTAAAGCAATGAGAGCAATAAACGATTTGTTTTAGAATATTTTAACTAGGAAGTGTGTAACGAAGGTTACCGTGCATACTCTGAGGATTAATCTGACAAGAAAACTGTAACCCCAACAGGAGTAACTCTGGAGTCTCTGGTTATTGAGACATCAAAGGGCTCAGTCATCGCGAATGTCAAATTTTCAATGGGGAAAACATTTGGTTTTGTATTTATGTATATATTTTAACTTGTTTTGGTTTCTCTTAGTCAAAATAAAATGATGCGATTATTATTCATTGTGTTTCATCTAATATTATCTTCTTTTACTCTAACGATTTTTTCGCTGTTTCTTGAAGTTTCGCCTGAATGAAGCTGATGCATTAATGCAGTAAGGGAGTGAACAAAAACGTTTTCATCATGAGAAAAAGGGAGAACTAGAACGATAGCTTAAAAAGAAAAGCAGAATTAAGAATCAGGAAAATATCAGATCAGGAGAGCGGTATTGAAATAAAAAGAGAAGATCAAGGGCCATTAGAGAGAGAGAGAGAGAGAGAGAGAGAGAGAGAGAGAGAGAGAGAGAGAGAGACAGACAGAGAGAGACAGAGAA
>JAWDGP010007763.1:432500-462500 GCA_033675545.1 Elysia crispata | reverse complement strand
TAACAACGCCAGCCTACTTTGATTGATGCATTCGGAAAAAATTACTTATAATTTCATTTGCATTCACAATGCATTCAGTTAAAAGAATACACGATAACGGCACTACTTAAAACTGTTATTACCAGGCAGATCGACAATTAAGTGAATGTCTGTTGTTTGTCCTTCTGATCGCTTCGCTTTTATTATGTACAAAATTATTATACTGACAATACCTAACAACTCATCTTTATAAAAAAAACGTTTGGTTTCCCCTTCATGTGGGACATTTCATTACCTAAAACATAAACTTAGATTCTTTATGGCGAGCCCCTCGTTCAAAGGCAAAATCATCGCTCAATAAGAAATTGTGCCTTAATATGTAAAGAAAATACAGCTAAGAAACAAAATTTATAGACACTTACGGCATGACTTTAGAAGGAGGTGACTACGAGTAAGTAGGATTCAACTTGGTAGTCAAATTTGTTTTCCTTGTACATTTGGAAAAGTGGGAAGGGGAAGAAGGGGGGGGGGGGGGTAAGATTGCTCGAAGGCAGTAGTCGCAGGGATATTTTCATGATTAGTCCTAGAAAATAATATGCTATGCTTCGTCTTGCCAGTTGTAAAATTCGTATTCAATTTAGGCAGACAGTGGTGAAGTCTGTGCTACTTTTCCAATCTATCTAAGCGCTTAGTATTAGGTAAGAATACCCAGAGATGCACCACCTTGCAATAATCCATTTGCTACCAGTTTATTCGTAACAAATATATACAAAAAATCTATAAATAACAATCTTAGGGTCTAATGAAATTGGCTAAGTATTGTTATTTAAGATTCTAGGTGCCGCTTGGCTCACAACGCAGATAACATAAAGTGGATCAATTTTGTTCCGTTTAGCTAATTAGGCTCGATTGGGTTTCACCTTAAGCCAAGCTTTGGCTTCCCTCAACTTCCAATACCATTGTTTGAGATAGACTAGTGCTACGAGGGTAAGGAAATATGTTCAGAAACTATGATAAAACGTATTTCCTTTTTAATTAAGATACTATAATACATTGATATACTCTAATATGTAAACTCCCTTGTATGGTAAAACATCTGAATCTACCAGATTTCTAAGCCGGTCAGGGATATTTTCTTGGCACTTATATAATTGAGCTTTCTGTGTTGTATAGTGTCATTCCGAAGCTGTCCAGTTGTTTATCTGTCTATCTGACCCCCATCCAGCTCTCTAACTAGACATCTACCTTTCTGTCAAAACTCGGATCTTTGTTCTACTTTCTCTTCTCCTCAATGTGTGTATTTGAAGTTTGACGTCAAACCCTTAGTAATTATGAGACATTAAAACAAAGTTATTTTATAATCAATCAGAATATATTTAAGGACTATATAATGCAAAAAATAATAATAATAATAGGGCCAACGTTGCCCTTTAATGTTGATTTGGCCTACAGAATAATGTTATAGCTCAACGATTAACTCAAAAGGATTTATCTCTGTTGAAATGATGCCCAATTGGCCATAATATGTATTAGGACTCGTACTTTATAAAAAAAAAATGGCAAAGCTGCACATTTTGCTTTAGTGGGAACGTAATAATTTCATCCAGATATTTTTCCATTGAAGTTTACTTCTATTTCTAAATTATTTGCAAGATAACTAGGGAAAAAATGGCACACTTTTCCTTTCATTTCGCATAGACTAATTGACTTATCAGCTACATTGATGTCAGATCATTGAGGCTGAGGGTGGACGAGGGCAAGGCCAAGTGGGAGTCTCGATACCTTGAGGACTTGATAGTAATTTTCTTCCTCCCGCACTTTCTTATTATATTTCCAAGCACTCAACCCGTTATTCAATGCCTTTCAACTTATAGACACATTGCTCCTTATTCCTTTTTTCTGAAATTCTCTGCTTCTATTTCAAAGATGGTGGGGTTTTTTTTCCAGTTCCAGTAGTGCTAACACAATTTCCATCGACATTTTTTTAGCTTTTAATTTTCCTACGGTAATGAGGTTTAACTGAGAGCCAACGGCAACAGATTGAATATTTCCTAACTCGAACCTTATGATCCTGATCAAAGCAGAAGACAAGTTTGTGAAGCGAACACACATGCTTTATTTCCCTACTCTGTATAATTATAAAAATCATTGTAAGTGGTCGTTATAAAGCACGAACAAAACGTTTCTAGAGATGCACTTGCTTGGATATTCATAATTGTTCATTTACTTCTACCTACATAATAAGTATTGAATGTTTTGAAAAGGTCTATAGAAATAATAGATCGAAATGGTGCTGAATCGATGATGTTCTTAAAACAGGTCAGCAAGTTATTCGCCTTGAATTCCTTCCCCCTCTCACCCACCCCACCCCAAAACCCCACTCTCAGGCATAAGTTCCTATGGATACGTAGACCTAGTTCGAAGATTACGGTCTATAGGACAAACATTGTTCTACACTAAAAGAAAGCTGTACAAAATGGAAACTGAATTTCGCATGAATGTTTAACTGAAAAAAAAAAACAACAAATAGTTCTAAAATTTCAAATATAAACTAAAACCCAGACTTAATATTATTCTTAACAAGGCTCTCCCAGATATTGTTGGATATAGTTGACTTTTCATTTTCTCCTATTATTGATTCCATCGATATCTCTCATTTATTTTATATTATTCCCTGCCTCTTATCCTCTGTCTCTTGTTAGGAAAAGAAAACCAAATAGTTCTAAGATTTCAAATATAAAGTAAAACCCAGACTTAATAACAAGGCTCTTCCAGGTATTGTTAGATACAGTTTACTTTTCATTTTCTCCTTTTACTGGTTCCTTCGATGTCTCTCATTTATTTTATATTATCCCCTGCCTCTTATCCTCTGTCTCTTGTTAGTGTCTCTTGCTCCTTTGTTTCTCTAACGTCTTCTATATTCAGCATTGTCTCCTTCTCCTTCAGCTTCATTTGCATTATCTTTGTTCGGTCAATAAACTCATTTGACAATCATTTTTTGTCCATATATTTGTCCAAATGTTTATTTCTATGTATTTATCAATCTCTTTCTTTATGTATCTCTCTCACTGTCTCTGTCTCTTTCTCTACTGAACATTTTTTTCTCTTTCTTAATTTATTTACCATGAAATGTATTGGTCTCAGGCTCTGAACAAAAGTTGTTGCGTTTGGTGTGTAAATACAGCAGCTCCATCCCTCAATCTGATTGTCTAAAAAGGATGCAGGATCGGAGGTAGCAATCTACTCCTTTACTCGCCTCTCTCTCTCTCTCTCTCTCTCTCTCTCTCTCTCTCTCTCTCTCTCTCTCTCTCTCTCTCTCTCTCTCTCTCTCTCTCTCTCTCTCTCTCTCTTTCTCCGTCTCTGTCTCCATCTCCGTCTCTGTCTCTCTGTCTGTCTCTGTTTATCTGTCCCTCTCTCTCTTTCACTCTCTCTCTCCGTCTCCGTCTCTATCTCGCTCTCTCTCTCTCTCTTCATCTCCGTCACTCTCTCTGTCTGTCTCTGCCTGTCTCTGTCTCTGTCTCTCTCTTTCTCCGTCTCTGTCTCTCTCTCCGTCTCTGTTTATCTGTCCCTCGCTCTCTTTCATTCTCTCTCTCCGTCTCCGTCTCTCTCTCTCTCTCTCTCTCTCTCTCTCTCTCTCTCTCTCTCTCTCTTCATCTCCGTCACTCTCTCTGTCTGTCTCTGCCTGTCTCTGTCTCTCTCGCTCTCTCTATATCTCTCTCTTTCTCACTTTCTCTGTCTCTTTCTCTCTCTCTCTCTCTCTCTCTCTCTCTCTCTCTCTCTCTCTCTCTCGCTCTCTAATTTTCTGCGCCCTTATAAAATTGTGTATACCTTTCTTCCTTTCTTTTTTCCTGATTTAGAAACAGGAATTCAACAACCCTACCAGGTGCCGTGCTTCCGATACAATTCAAACCCTAGAGTTTCCGTATTAAATCTTGGAAGAGGGTGATTAAAGATCATTAACGAATTTCCTATCGAGAGATGCTGTTTTAGATGAGCCAGAAGCATTTCAAAAAGGTCACCACGTCATGTTAAAGAGGCGTTTATGACAAACAGTTCGCCTGGAATTTTGAATAGTTGAAATCTAGAAAAGACAGTCGGCAAAATCACATATTAATTCTAATCTCGGTTTTAATCAGATTTTCATTCATTTATTATTAGATCACATTTTATTCTTCTTTTAAGACAGGCTTGTCACATAGAATGACTGTCTGAATTCTAAAACAAATATTGTTTTTTACCCCCTACAATTCTTGAGGAATTCGAAATAAAGACAGTTCTTCGTCCTGCAAAGAAGGAGCCGGACATTATTAAAATCCTAATTGATTTCAACGAAAAAATTCAGCAAAGTAACTAATCTGCACCTCTTTGGTGGTGCTCGTGTGCTCTACCGACTGGGCTGACTGGCGCTCCAAATATGACGGTTCAATCAGGTTTGATTCATTTATTCATTAACCAGAGCCAAGCCCACCAAACTAATCTAAGCGTAAGACTTTTTAGAAAGACAAGCAAACTCCAGCATAGTGGGGCAGTGCCCCCATTCAAATGCATTATTATTATTATTATTATTATTATTATTATTATTATTATTATTATTATTATTATTATTGCCATTACATCTATATTGCTATTATCGATATAGCTATTTTTTGCCTGTGGCATCTTTATTTTCAGATGATTGTTTTTATTTGAAGAAAGGAATCTGGTCAACAGCTTGTTCTAATAATATAACTAAAAATAATTCACAAAAGAAAAAAAAAACATAACGCAAAAAAGCAAGAATCCCTATTAGATTTATTTTTCAATTTTTTTTCTTTTTTGTCAATTTTATACAAATATGTTAACCTATTGTGAAATACTTTTCTTAATATATTTATATATATATATATATATATATATATATATATATATATATATATATAGTCAGACAAATAACAGATAGACAATGTGTGAAGAGACAGAGAAAATCTCACTTCCATTGTGTTGACATGGGAAGCTGAGAGGCAGATGTCATGGTTCCCCGTGTGTAGTAAGGTTTCTCACTCATTCCGCACGGATTTGACAGACCAGACAGCGGAGCCCGGAGGAGCTCGTACAGCTGCGATGAACTGTGGTTTTGTTTACAGCAGCCATCACGGCGCGCTTGGTCACCATGGCAGACAGTCGCAAGGTTTAAGATTATATCAGAGATAAGACAATAACTATGTACATGGTATGTGGTTTGAAGTTAGAAGAAACCGATTCCACACCGAAACATAAATTACTATTTTTAGACATGGAAATCTTTTGTACCCGTTCCGTTGTTTTTTTTTTTTTTTTAATAGTTATTCATGATTTCAAAACTACAAAAATCCTCTCTTATGTTATTGGGACAGTATTTCAGGTTATCAAAGCTACAGTTGCATCTAATTTTACTGTGGTTTGTCCTGTGCTAAGTAATACATTTTAGTATGGTTTTGTTAACGACTCAAACGCACTAGAAAGAAATTCATTAACATCTGCTGGACTACCTGAAGGCCCATTTAAACGCCAACCAATCGTCTGAAAGGCTGTGTCATGGGTCATCATTAAAAACAAAAAAGTTCTGAAAATTCTTTAGCGAACACGCAAAAAACTATTTGAAATAATTCCCACTTTCCACAAAGAATCCTGCGTAATCCTGCGAGGTCGATTCTTCTTAAAAACAAACAGATATAAAATTATTTCTGGAAAAACAGTGATTTTTCTGTTAATTCCCAAAAAATTAGTATCTTTTCTCGCAACTGTTATTGTGCGTTATTTTGACAGCTTCGAATTGTATGACAGCCTCAATCGTTTATCTTTTCATTTCGTCCCTCATGTATCGAGAGATTTTTGCCGAAAAATTCAATTTCTCTTTTTTTTTTTCTTTTTTTTTTGTTCAAAGTATCCAGAATTGTTCTGTCGCTCTTTTGTAACAGTTCTAGCTTGGTTCTAGCTTTTTGTAACAGTTCTAGCTTTGTTCTAGCTTTTTGTAACAGTTCAAGCTTTGTTCTAGCTTTTTGTAACAGTTCTAGCATTGTTCTAGCTTTTTGTAACAGTTCTAGCTTTCTGCAGTGATAGTTGTGTTTTTTAAATCCGATTTTATTTTAATAGACGTGTTTCTTGTTGTGGGGGAAAAACTTGTCACTTTGTGGTCTTTAAAACATTTAGATTTCATGTAATATCTGTACTAAGTTTGATGGCCTTTCTAAGAGAGTGCATTGATAAAACAATCGAAACGCTTATAAATATTTATAAAGATTCAATAGTTAAGTCTCATTGGTGTCTTGCACTCTTCTTCATTCTCTTGTGCATTATTTTGATGTACACTCTATTATCGACTCACTAGACTCTCTTCTTAAGGTGTCCCTGTGTTATCTTCTACTTTTCTTGTTGTTGTTTAGTAGAGAAATCTTGAAAAACAAATAGTTATGTAAAGAAAATAACAATAAAAAAAACTCATTCGGCTAGAAAACGATGAGAAGATGCCAGTGAGAATCAAACCCAAGATAAAATTTCTCTCTACCATTGGCATGAGAGCATGTTCCCTACAGCTATATCACCATATTGTTCATTAAACTGAGCTGATGGCACAGATAATCCAACATATCAAACCCTTACATTATTGAAAATAACATAACAATAGCGATCTCAGAGTTTTTTTAAATTATTTTTTGTGATCTTCGCCAGGAATATTTTTCGCAGTCAAACCTTGCACTGCCGAGAAATGAAAACCAGATTTATGTATAAACAATGACAATGTGATTTTGTTTCCAAAATACATTTCTGAGGACGTTTTCAAATCATAATAAAGTGTAAAGGAGGATGAGTCAGACACATCTACCTTGTTTGTCTCCTAGATGTTCACTCTCACGTGACTTTCAGCGTTCTCCTCCAGACAATTTCTCTAGAAGAGGAAACGGAATCGTATCTCGCTTGCAAACTCTCACAACTGCTAACCTTTTATCATAAGACAGTTCGAGATTGTTCTGTCACAGTCCCGCTCACGTAAAGCGAGTAGTTTTACATGCTACAGGAAAACACTGGCGTGAGTTCCAATCGAAATTCGCCGCCAGGGATTAGATTGAGCAAGAATCTGTGCAGCTGTAGTCCTTTCGATACAAAGAAATATTAAGCTGTTAACCAGTGTTTAAATGAGGATAGCAAATTAACTCCCCTCCCCCTCCCCGATTGAGGTTAGAATTGAAGACGGTAACTTTAGTATGTGAAGCAGTAAGTTAAGACTTAAGGACGCTAAGTTACGGCTTTGATGAGTAAGTTTAGAACTGAGGGTGATAACTTAAGTACTGATAATTACTTTATTGATTTTGTTTAAAAGGAATACATAGTCTTTGTATCCCCTAGACCATTACTTTTTTTTTTAAAAGAATAAAACTACTACATTTCTGATTTTGATATAGGCTAGCCAGTCCAAGTGAATGTAAACTCTGGCCATTACCATGTGGTGTGAGTCAGCTTGCATCACGTAATTGGTCATGCGAGGCGAGAAGTGACATGGCACTACTAAAAATTTCGTCCATTTTCCACATTATGTTTGGTGCCGAGTTGCATTAGTTACATGATTAATTCATTGCTAGATTAAGTAAATGATTGATGGTAGTCGATATTGGTCTCAACAATTTGGTTTCTCGCTCTAGCAAGACACTGGTTGGTTCCGCAGATTGGACCTACTATTATAGAGGATATGATATCGATGTAAAGCTAACCCTATACAGAAACAACAGTGAGGGATAAATTGGAGAGGTATTGCTCATATACATGTAGTTATCATCTGGTTGAGAGATTTTCTCCCGTAGTGAAAACTAGATCTGTTTAGATGAGTCGGATCTTGCAATTATCTCATTCCGATGTTCTGATGATTTGTACCAAACGTTTGTGCTTGGTCAAATGCTCAGTTGTGTTTGGAATTGCGACCATTTTCAGTAAAAATATTTCATACATTATATTTAGAATTATGAAACAAACTGGCAAAAGGACCTAATTTAAAGTGGAAGTGGATTTCTTGAATTTAGATTCTACAAACTTGGGGCCACGATGCGAATACCATGAAAATTAAAAATTTTCCCGTTTCTTATGACGGTCCAGTGGGTCCGTTGTGGAAGAGAACAAACATAGTAATGAGCCGTCGTAGGATGCGCGGAGAGGGCCGTCTGTTAATGTCAACGAATAATAGGCTAGAAACCTAAACATCAGATCAGGCATCATCTGATTATTTGGATACACATGGATACAGCAGTAATGTTTATTGACAATATTTATTTGTCAAGTTCTCAAATCATTGAGATGTAATGGAATAAATTAAACCCATGTGACTATCAGATCACACACTGTGAGATTTCCCGAAGAAAACCCTAAAATCTTGGAACAAGCATCTAATTCGTAACCTCGGCAGCCAAAAGGGATTGTCGCAGTAATGCGCTCTATATTATGTTTATATGAAAGAACAAATGCATAACATTAGGATCTATAATTCTGTAAAGCACCAAAGACTTTTACCCGCCACAGGTTTTTTTTTTAAGTATACCTAATGTAAACGTTAGATACAAATCAATTGTAAAAATTGTGGTCAATATCTAGGTTACAAGAATTGTAAATAAAATATCTTTATTTGAGTATTTGTCAATCAACTTGATAAGACTAGTACCTAAAGGACTATTACTAATATCATGTACATAGGAGACAAACCAAGCACAGCGGTCAACTTGCTCGACATAGACGCGTGACTGTAGAGGTATACGGGCAAATGAAGCTCTTAGTTCAGTAGATAGTTAACTTCCGCTTGTCAGTGAATGCTGGTCCGTGGCGAGTCACCTGGAAATTAATGGGATCTTTGTGACCCGGTCGGTCTGAAAGCGTTTAATATCCAAACATCGATTTTAGTCGGGACTTGAATCTTACCTCCACTGATAAGAGTCATTCTAATTACCATCTTAATAACGGTGATGTTTAGTTTTTCATTGAAGCCACATTTCCTGCGATAATTCTAGTGTTAGTAGAGCTAAAGCAACATTGAAACTTTGTAGAGAGGAGAATCTGTTATGATAAACACAGACCAGGAAGCCTTGTATCCGTAATAAAAGATGCCATGAAGCAAAGAGAAAAATGTTTCCTTAATCATTCTACCGAACACTAATATTTTAATTATCATAGCTATCATTATTATCACTATTTATTTTGTCATTTTTACTACCATTGTTATTGTTGTTGTTCTTGTTCTTGTTCTTATTCTTCTTCTTCTTCTTCTTCTTCTCATAATCATCATCACCATCACCATCACCATCGCCATCATCATCATCATCATCATCATCATCATCGTTATTATTATTATTATTATTATTATTATTATTATTATTATTATTATTATTATTATTATTATTATCATCATCATCATTACTACTACAATCATTTTATTACCAGTTTTAAAACCTTTTCTACGAACAGGACTCTAGTGGCAATTTCCGGGGCTGGGGTGCAGGTACATTAAATAAAAATATCAATCATCTTGATATCTATCCTTTTACTTATATGATCCAGGTATATGGATTCACCTATATATCTATCTTTATCTACAATCTAAATATTTCAATGCCTCTAATTCTAAACACAAAATAGCCTATATACATGTATATAGAACTTATAATATTCTTTTGAAATTCTAAGCCAAAAAGTAAAGTCTAGGTCCCAACTTTTTGTCTAAAATCTGACTGCTGAAAACGTCTAGGTCCTAGATCTACAAAATTTGTCCAAACCATTTTTTTAGATTCTTTATTGAGATGTCACACTCACACATCTAGATCTGTACCTAACGGTTTTAGTTCTGCCGCCAGCTAGAGTGTACGACTACTTTAATTTCTTTCCTGCCAACTCTGCCCAATTGTGTTTACAGGAAGTAGTTTGCACATTCGTCTTCTTCTTTTTAAAAAATAATAATCACATTTTTGCTTTTAATTTTTCAATAACACTATTTTATTGAAAAATAATATTACCACTTCTAATGAAGGGCAATTTACAATTGTATTCCAAATAAGAAGTTCCTACGTGGTCTAGAAATGCTCGGTTAGTTCCAATTTAATAGATTATTGTTATTATTATTATTATTATTATTATTATTATTATTATTATTATTATTATTATTATTATTATTATTATTATTATTATCATATTTAGTTATCATAGCTATCATTATTATCACTATTTATTTTGTGATTATTATTACTATTATTATTGTTGTTGTTATTATCATCATCATCATCATCATCACCACTATCACCATCACCATTACCATCACCATCACTATCACCATCATGATTATTATTATTATTATTATTATTATTATTATTATTATTATTATTATTATTATTATTATTATTATTATTATTATTATTATTATTATTTTGTTAATTATTGTTTATGTGCTTTATTATTTTAGTTTCCTATAACAGTGATTCAGATCAAAATCTAACTTAAGAAAACAAAAATGCCTATAATTATTCAAAATCATGAAAAGTTTGTTAGGACTAAACATTAACTTCACATAGCTTCCTTTTCAAAAAAGGACCAAAGATCTTGATCCAATTTAGTTCACAATCAGGTTTTTACCTTTCGAAAAATAAAATTTCAATATATGTTATTTTCATTACGAAAGGGCCAAAGGCTTCCGATACAGACAAAACCAAAGAGCTTGAAATGAAGCTAGGAATCTTTTAGAAATGATTTAATCTCTTTCAAGTCGCTGAAATAAACAGCAATGCTAAAAATTAGGTTATTGAAAAAAAAAATTTAAAAACGTTGATTGCTCTGGTGTCTTTGATTTTTGTTTCTGGTTTAGTCTTCACACTATCAAGGTGACCGCATTTCAAATATCAATCCTTCCAAACGAAGCGCAGATCTACTCACAAGAGCTCGATTAGGACTAAAAACGTGAAACTGAAGTAAAGTCTTTGTGTAGTCACGTGGTCTAACCCTACGCCGGCCATGGCCATCAGTTTATTTCCCAAGATTTTAGAACTGCGGCTTTTTGAATGTTTGTGACGTTATGTTATGTCACACTTTTCACCTTTTTGTAAAAATCGGGCAACAGTAGAATATTGATAACACGGTTTTGGCATTTCAGACAATATAAAGTCATAAATTTGTTCAGTGTTTTTAGATGCAGTAAGGAGGATGAAGTCACTGAAAGCTCAAAGTTTGAACAGTATACACCCTCGGTAAAGATTTAGACTCAAATTGATTTAGCTTTTGTTTTTTCTATGATCGAGAAACTGAGGAACTATTTCAACCGATAGGTATCAGCAATGCTTTTGCTGTTTAAACATTCTCTGATTAAAACATCTTGTAAGTATTAAATGAAAACTACAATTGATAAATGTGTTTTTTGTTAATAGCCTGGTTAATTGTTTGGTTGGCCGCGTTTGGTTTAAAAACTGTAACTTTCTCTGTATTAACGAAAATCACATACACTCCAGTCTTTTTTACTAAGAAAAAAAAAGTTAAAGGTTATTAAAATTGAAAGGAAGTAGCATAAATTTGAAATTAAGATTAGTCCTATTTGATATAAAATCTAAGCTGAGGAACATTGCGCGATATCATACTTACAGTGCCACCTGTACGGCAAAGTATGTTCACTGGAATGGTAGAATAGTCTTGAAATGGCAAACGGGCCTTTATACTTGAAAAATTGCAAAAATCTAAAAATAGGCTTAAAAGTTAAGGTTTTCTTAATTGTCCAATTCTTCGTTTTTCATTTACTTTCTAAGGTTTTAAATGATTTTAAAATGTTTTTATCCTGTTTCTTGCATAATTTTTATAAATCATTCTTATTAACATAATTCGCTACACTTTGTTTATTTTTTCAGCAATGGTTCCAAGTGAACTTCTACAGAGAGGCCTGATGACGATTCCAGCTCTCCCAGCAGAAGTATTGACGTCACGCGCGTGGGGCGAGATAGCAGAATCTCTCAATATAAATGGCTCTGAGAAATGTAACCTGTCCAGGGGAAAGATACCAAAATGATAGGTTGGACAGTCAGCGCCTGAGCATCAGTATGAGTCAAAGGGTCAAGATTACTGTTTTCTAGTTTGAGAGACCATTGGGGGAAAGGGGGGATGGGGTGTAAACTGTGGTTCTAACGCTCTCAAGGAACAAAATGGTTTATAGAGAATCATCATCTTTATTAAGTCTTTTTGTCTCTGTCTCTCTGTCTCTCTGTCTTTCTCTCTCTGTCTCTGTCTCTCTGTCTTTCTCTCTCTATCTCTGTCTCTTTGTCTCTCTGTCTCTCTGTCTCTCTGTTTCTGTCTCTCTCTCTGTCTCTGTCTCTGTCTCTCTCTCTGTCTCTGTCTGTCTGTCTGTCTGTCTCTGTCTCTGTCTCTGTCTCTGTCTCTGTCTCTGTCTCTGTCTCTGTCTCTGTCTCTGTCTCTGTCTCTGTCTCTGTCTCTGTCTCTGTCTCTGTCTCTGTCTGTCTGTCTGTCTGTCTGTCTGTCTGTCTGTCTGTCTGTCTGTCTGTCTGTCTGTCTGTCTGTCTGTCTGTCTGTCTGTCTGTCTGTCAGTCTGTCTGTCTGTCTGTCTGTCTGTCTGTCTGTCTGTCTGTCTGTCAGTCAGTCTGTCTGTCTGTCTGTCTGTCTGTCTGTCTCTCTCTCTCTCTCTCTCTCTCTCTCTCTCTCTCTCTCTCTCTCTCTCTCTCTCTCTCTCTCTCTCTCTCTCTCTTTTCAAGACGTTTAGTCTAATAACTATTCTCTAGCACCGTTTTACACCAACTTCAATAACAACCAAGAAAGTGTTGACCTTTCCTCGGTACATGTTTATTTATCAATATCTAATTACCAGAATTTTAGTAAGTTTATATTTGATATCTTTTCACACGGTTTTTTTTTTAATTTTAAATCTCACGTTTATTGTCCTTTCTTCCTGAACTCCACTTAAGTGATGCTTTGAAAAAAAAAACCTAAACGCCGCTTCAATGAATGGTTTTCTATCTCATTTATGTTCATTTATCTATAGAACGAACTCCACTTATACGTCTTCATTCCGCCCATAATGAATCATTTTATCTATTTGCGTCTCTCTCTCTCTCTCTCTCTCTCTCTCTCTCTCTCTCTCTCTCTCTCTCTCTCTCTCTCTCTCTCTCTCTCTCTCTCTTTCCTCTCTCTCTGTCCTTCTCTTCTCTTTTCTATTTTCCTTTTTCGGAGCATAATATTTTCATGTTATGAAAACTAGAACCGTGACCTTTTAAGTAATAGCTTTAGTCCGTTAGAATCTTCTACAAATAATTTTTCAGGTGAAAATGAATAGTGAAGCAGAGAAAAACTCAAGCAGTTTGCATTCGAACCCAAAAACAAAAGTCTGCACATCTCAAGAGGAGGGTGCAGACATTTATCTCGCACGCACCTGTGAAAACAAAAGTCTGCACATCTCAAGAGGAGGGTGCACACATTTATCTCGCACGCACCTGTGAAAACAAAAGAAAGGATGAGCCAGTACATTCAATGCAATATTGGTTGTTTTCTCAAATAGCGAATTGATGTCGAGCACAAAATAATTAATCTTAAATACCAGACAACTTTTGGTAATGAGTCAAATTTGACCTTTTGGTATGATAAGGGTTCAAATCTACATTTGCCGAAAAGTTTCAGACCATCATCAATTTTTTTAAGCTGGAATTTTTCAGTTGGGAATTTCATCATCAAATAAAAAAAAAAGTAAAATGAAAAGATAAAGAAACAGAAAACCCAAACCCTTCCCTAATACAAACTCAAGACACGGACATGGGTACGAGCTGAAAACAGCATGCAAGGGTTCTCAAACCTCCTCGCCCTCTTAGTCTTGTAACTTGAGAACCGCTGAGAATGTCGCAAGTGCCGCTGTTTGCCGACAAAAACCGCAAGATGTTCTATGTTCGCTCTATCTTCTCTATTTGTAAAGCACATCCGTGTTTCAACAAGGAAATGCAGCTAGTTCTTCGACGTTTGTCAAGGCGTATGGATAAATCATGGAATGATAAGTTTGGTTTGGAGAATATGGTTAATTAGACCAATATATCTAACAGGAAGCCTTTGGAGAATCTGATTGAATAAATATTGGACGAAGGTATACAGCAGTAATTGTTTGAAGAATCTTATTAAACAAATAAAAGGTAGCTGTGTGCAAAAGTAATCTTTTGCAGAAATTGGTTAAATACATAATAGACAGGTTTCTGTTACAGTTATCTTTTGCAGAAATTGATTAAATTAATAATAGACAGCTGTGTGCAACAGTAATCTTTTCCAGAAATCGGTTAAATAAATAAAAGACAGCTTTGTGCAATAGTAATCTTTTGGAGAAATTTCTTTAATAAATAATAGGCACCTGCGTGCAACAGGAATCTTTGTGAGAACCCGGTTTTAAAAAATGGTGAAGAGGTTTAGTAGCCTACAGTTGTCAATTTTATTTATTCATTGTAAGGAAAGCTAGTGTAAATATGAATATGGTATTAAGCTCTGCTACTGGAGCAGTCAGAAAAAAAAGAAATATTTTTTTTTCAGGTAATAAGTTGATGAAAAGATACAGTGTCAGATGGTGAAGATAAGAACTGTATAAACGATCACTAGCGCGAAAAATGTTAATTTCTCTATCGGTCTCAAAGTATGATCGTTAAATTACGGGTTTTTAACTCGAAGTTATCATAGACTACTCTGACATAACAAGAAATTAGCATTAAACGTGGGGAATCCCCCCACGGACTGATTATTGGCGTCGCACAACAAAACAGAGACTTAAAACTTTTGTGCATCACGTGTGATCTTTCCCAAAATTACTGCTGCCACTCGAATTTCGGATGCGAATGAAACATAAAAAGAATTCAACATGTGAAACTCGTAAAGTTATTCATATTTTCATCAAAACGCCTTACTTTTAATGATGTTCGATAGAAAATTACATCTAAACTAGCAAACAAGTAAATGTGTGCTTTCATTAATTTTCTTCTCCTCGAGTTTTCCGATGAAATCATACACAGCTCGAATGGGGCTGATTAGGTGAGAACATACTCTCAATACCAGATGACTAAGCTAGGAATCAAACCATGACTTTCCATAATTATGTAAATCGAATGTGCTACTGACTGAGCTATTTGACCCCTTCAACACGGTTAATGTATCGTTTCGTTAATTTAATGTGTGACTTAATCGTTATATAAAAATGAGAGAGAGAAACGGTTAAACATAATTTTTTTCCCAATCAACATATGAAACAACCGGGGGAAAAAAGATGAAATAAAAATTCCATTTTCGCCTCGATATCCTTTCTCACAAACTGCACCCTATGTGAAAATACCGAGAATTCCCACCTCAACCCTTGAGGAAATACATATCACCCTCAAAGTTATTACGATTTATAAGTAAACCGTTCCAAACCTGGCGGAGACAAAACTAATTGATATGGCTGTAAGGATGAGCGCCCGAAAAATGAAATCTCAAAGAGCGAGGCAGCTCACAACTAGGATAAAAAAAAACTGGACTATCAAGTTCCTCTCGCCTTTTTTTCCGACCTCGATGTTACTACTGCAACACGGAAATAAACTTTAAAGACAAGGAAAAGCTGAAAAAGCTAGGTAGATAAGATATCAATGAGAAAAATGGATGTGAAAACTGGCTAATTATTCTATTTCCCGACAGAGTAGCAACAAAAGTTTAAAGTTAGGACAATAATGAATTTTACCCAAACAGCTTAGGACACAAACGATTAAAAGCTTGTGAAGCCGACTTTTGGAAAAAAAAATAATAGTAAATTAATGCCTTCTCCCTCTTCCAAGCCCCCCTTCTCTCCCGCTACCCCCCCTATCCCTCCACAACTCTCTTCCCCCCCCACCTATTTGCGCAATCAGCCTTCAGTTAACACACCATGAAAAAAAGATGGTAACGTGTATTCCTTTAACTCATGACTAAAGTAAAACAATTCTAATGGGCGCATCTCTCAAGTTCCCTATTGTATGAGCACTAGTTGAGGTGCAGGTTAGTAACGTGCAGGTGGCTAGCGTGCTGTTAGCGTACGAAAATAAAATTATATATATTCTCTATACCTAAGAAGGCATTACTGTGTCTTCAATATAGCTTCGTCTGTAAAGTCAATAAATGTTTCAAATATTTGGTATGAAGGTATCAAAATTTACCGTTTGACTTAATAGATCTAAGTGAAAGCTTAACACCCGGAAAAAAAATATAATATAATAAACAAAAATATAAATAAATAAATTAAGTAACAATTGATTTAAAAAAAAACTCATGGGATGGATACAAAATAACCTACAGAGCGTCCCTATCCAAACACTATGTTTATGGAGAAAACGAAGCTCTAAACTCACATGACTGGTGTCTTCAAGAGAAGTCAGTGATCCACTGAAATTAGAAAAATTCAACTCGAAAAACCCCAAACTAAAAAAACAAAAAAGTTCCTATCCATTGTAAATGTGGCTATAAAAAGAAAAGAAACAGCAAGGAGTAGTACGGTACATGGACTCAGGCAAGTTGGCTTGAGAGCGGTTACCTAGCACCGATATACAGCTGAAAGAAAAATAACCGGTATACAGCTGAAAGAAAAATAACTGGTATATAGCTGAAAGAAAAATAACCGGTATACAACTAAAAGAAAAATAACCGATATAAAGAAACCTCGTTTGACAGACTACAAAATTAAAATGTCTTGTCCGTTTTCGACTCCAAAATCAGGCTTCATCTGCGAAAGCACACGTTCAAGGATAAGGCAGACGATTAATCAGTGAAAAAAAAAAAAACCATGATACACAAAACCATTGTCCGATGCTTGAAATCAAAGATTCAGTCCAGTCCATAAACTTTTTACGCACTCGTCTTTTTAAGTTCTTTACGGAAACTGTATTTATATCTTTCTACTGATATCAAACTGTACATTATAAGTCGGAACAAACTTATGTTCTGAAATAATTATGAAAAATACTGTCGCGTCATAGGAAATCTTATCCAATAATGACATTACATCTTAATGCATTGCATGCACCAAATTAAAGAAAATAAACATGCAAATGGTATCTTACTAAAAGAGCATTATGAATGAGCAATAACTAAATCATGTAAAAGCATGAGTGCCCGTTCAAACGAACTTGTGGGGAAGACTTCACTGAAGAAATGCAAACTTCACAAAAGTAAGACCGATTTCCTCTATGCAACTGCACTGAAAAAAAATTAAACTTAACAACACTGAACAGATGGAAAAGACTGCTACAATAGAGAAAAATAAATTTTGCAAAAATAACAGATCATCTACTCAGAGCCATTGAACTACATCAAAGAAACGCAAACTTTACAACAATAAAAGATAAATACGTAAATTTAAAAAAAAAAAAAAAAAAAAAAAATATATATATATATATATATATATATATATATATATATATATATATATATATATATATATATATATATGTATGAATGTATGTATCTTCTCCAGAGCCACTCATAGTACCGTTTTAAAATTCCAATGTCACAAAGTTCTATCACGTTGTTATGAAAACATTCTTTAGGTGAAGAAGACATCTCAAGGGAAAAAAAAGTTATAGACAAAATTTGAGCGTAATATTTTAATCAGCCCCCGTTTGAGTTTATCTCTTCACCGAGACTATAATGTGGTGCTGATGACCCATGACAGATATGAAATAGTGCTTCACCTGATGTGGTGAAAAAGCTTAGTGCTCCCCAATTCAAAGAAAAAATGTGCTACTGCTCAGACAATATTACAGAGAAAAAACAAATTAGCTAAAGCTTATAATTATTCTAGATCTAACCGCAATCTGTATCACTCATGCAAGATAACTTAAGGGTGGAAAGTAAATAAATAAAATAGCTTAACATAAAGTTAATGTTTCCACGGTAACCTCGAAAATCAGCGGATCTGGTTGATGTGCGAAACGGCGCAAACAAAGAAACGTTCGCAATCGTTTTCCCGGAAAGAAAAGATGGCGAAGACGCTCCTAAAATACTGGCCAATCAAATCACTACTACTTTCCTACACAGAGCGGCATGTTTTCAATGACGCCATTGTCTTTACGCTGGATTAGGGGAAATTTCATTTAATTTTTAATTTTTCCAGTTTTCTACCCCATCTAAGTAAAGTAAAATGTTTTTTTTTTAATACATTTACAAAATAACAATAACTTGTTTTAAAAGCATCATCCCCATTGAAAATTGTACACGTCTGAAAACATTCTTCTAAATGTTGTTTGATTCATCATATGTAGATTAATAACAGCCAGTACTGTGTAGAGCGTATCTTCGCCGTCCGAGACAGCTTTTTTGCTGGTAATTCGTAAGTTTGGAGAAGTAAAAATACTTAAAAATGATCCCAACGATGAATCGAAATGTGTATTGAGGAAAGTTGAAGGGTGAATCTGAAATATTGAAAAACAGTTTTTTTTGTTACCCCAGCTGGCTGAATACAGTAAACTGTTGTTTCTTGCCTGACTAGGTCTCTTAACACAGAAGTTCCCGCAGTTTCTTTGTTGATGAAATCGAAAAACAAAGTTAAACGAAAACATTATATAACTTTACGGGTGTTTGATATTCAGCAACTCTTGACTTTGTCACTCCCTCAGCCCAGCTCTCCCATCCTCTCCTATACGCACCCTCCCAGAGAGTAGATAAATGTTAACTGAAGGTTACAGCAAAATTAACCTAATCGCCATCCAAACTCACATACTGAAGTAGTCACTCAGACTATTCATCCTTGGTTAAAATATTTTTTTTCAAACACAGAATGATCTTGAAAGAGCAGAGCTTACAACAATTAAACCATTCTATGCTTTTGGCTCAATATTAACCAAAGCTAGTCAAAGTTCTCTGGAGATTTCACACGAGTTCAGGCTATTAAGCTTCTAAAAAGATAATAGTTTAAACTTCTTCCGGCGTAACGAGTAAGTCTTCTCAGGGACATTTGGGATGGTAAAGTTTAAGCTTGCGTCAAAGCTAAAAATTTGAGCAAATAGTCTCCCCTAGGTGAGAAAATTGAGTCACCATCAAGGAATGAAAAGCTGACGCGATCAGTTTTCGCTGGTCATTAAAATGCTTGATCTATAGAGATGGTCAACTAGATCCTCCGTTGGTCATTAGAAAGCTTAATATATTGAGATGGTCATCTAGATCTTCCGCTGGTCATCAGAAAGCTTGATCTATTTAAATGGTCAACTAAATCCTTCGTTGGTCATTAGAAAGCTTGATCTAATGAGATGGTCAACTAGATCCTCCCTTAGTCATGAGAAAGCTTGATCTATTGAGATGGTCAACTAAATCCTTCGTTGGCCATTGCAAAGCCAAACAGATTGGCTGCCAAAAAAGAAACCCACATTGGGTAAGACAGAGCTAAACAGATTAGTAATCCCCTAGAGGGTAAAACTGGGCCTCGTGGTGCAGTTAAGAGCTTATCTGAGTAGCCTGTTAGTCATACAGAAGAGAACAGATTAACTTTCTCTCGAGATGGTAAACAGATTCTCGAGATGATAAAAATAAGTCCTCGTGGGACAATGTAGAGCTCAACAGATTAGATCGACACAGATTCACCTTCTTTTTGTTCGTTGTTTGAATGAGCCCGTCCTCAACACATTGATCTAATCTAAGGCCTTCTTTAATTTCAAATTTAAGCCTGGAAAGGGGGAGGAGTACTAAATTGATCAGTCCTAAAATGATCTATCGCCCGTTTGGAGCTCGGTTTTAGCATCAGTCTGTTGAGCAGTGAAGGGCTAATATGCCTCCTTCACGCAAAACTGTCCACCGTCAGGCATCATGAACACTAAACATTTATCTTTTTTCTTGCATTGCTTACACGAGCCTCCATTAGCTAGTAAAAAATTAACAGATTAGCCATCGTCGGGCATTGTAAAAATGAACAGATTAGTTTCCCTTTGATCCTCCGTCGGGCAAATCAGAACTGAGCAAACTGATATATTTATTATTGATCATTTACAAAGTCGACTTGATTTAAATTAAGAAGAATCCTCGGCCTGAAAGTTCCAAGTGAAAGTGGGGGGGTCATTCCATTTCCCAGCTTGATGATGAGAGCTGTGGGGGATCATTCTGGGAAAACTTGACAACATTTGTCTGGCATTATCTGAGGGAATAATATTAAAACAATTCTTACTATTCATTTGTCGATTTATTGATGAAGAGACTATATAACAGCTAACTTGCCATGCACAATTTTCTACAATTGCTCTTCTTTTTGTCATTTAGAAGGTTGCATCAACGTCAAAGGTCAATTTTTTCCATATAGAAACGGAAAGATTAGAGGTTGTAAAATTATCGGAGACTGTTCGGTTCGAATCCACTAAGATGATTTAAAGCGCATGGATCAAATTGATACTGCCTGTACTTAACAGTTTTCACAAACGGTTCTTGTGTTCATTGATACAGCGACATGCTGAAAATGATATCTTTGGATTTAGAAGCCTAGACAGTTCTTCTGAATCCATTTGGGACTTACAAATCAAATCGTTTTTAAAACGTCAGAGGAAATAATCTGTTGTTCCATATTTTGAAATGTAATATGTTTCAATATAGAAAAAAACAAGGATATTTATAGGAATTGCATTTAATTTCAATTGAAAATAATTTTGCACTTAAAGTACCAGCAAGCAGTATATGACAACAAACTAAAAAAATCAACAAGAATGCCATTTCTGTAACAGTTTTATTGCATCAGATTACACCTCTTTAAATTACGTGTTTAATGACAGGACCATCATTACCTAGAAAAGCAAAGGTGTCCTAAGATTTGTTTATTTTTTTGGGGGGGATTATTTTTTTTTATACTATAGATGAATTAAAGGCTTTTACTTCTTGATTAATCTTCTATGCCACAAAGTTTTATACCGATTTCGATTCTCTTGTTTTAGTATGTGTCTGTCCAAAAGTAAATCGATCTGCCTGGCAGAGACAGAATATGAGCAGAAGTTGGATCTGGCGTTGCATTGTGTGCTTTAGATCCAGCGATTTAACTCACTCAGTCCTAACATATTATTTGAAACAGTCCTAATGCAGTGTGAAGTTGAGCTTGGAGAGTTTGAGTTAGAACTATAGGTGTAGATCCCTGCAGTTTTTGGGGGCAGAGTTTGAGCAATTTGCTTACTTGAAAGTCGTGGAAGTGTGGAACTTAGCTTGATTCACAGACATTGATTTTGAGAGACAGTGGCATGATTATAAAGCAGAGAGACAAAAAAAAAAAAACGGGAGAGAGAAAGAGAGAGGGAGGGAGGGAGAGAGAGACAGAGAGAGAGAGAGAAAATAAAAAAAAGTAATTATTGAAAAGAGGAAGAGATAATGGGTGAGGACAATAACCAGGAATGACGAGGATACTTTGGCAGGTAAAGAGAGAAGAGATGAAGAGTGGAGGAGTGGAGGGTGAGGGAGAATAATGCAGACACAAAGATTGATGACAAAAATAGAAAAAGAAGTTAAAAAGAGAGAAAGACTTACTTTTGTCAAAGCATCAATCAAGAAACATGCCATGGACATTTTGTCAGGTGATTTATTTGGTTATGTCTCCCTGATTTAGCTGCTGCAGAAATCCAAACGTGGTCCAGGTAACAAACTTAGTGCTGTCTAGGCAAGTCAGCTATGAACTCCTGGTGAGGAAAATAAAACAGACCCTGAAATCCTAAGGGAAGGGCAAAAAAAAAAACAATTGTTGTGTTTATAACTTGTCAAAGCTAGTGACTTCAGTCAGATTGTTATTTTTTTTCATTTTTTTTTTGTTCTGGTTTTAATATCTCATTCTTACAGTTAAAAAACTAGGTTTGCACGAATTTGTAAAAAAAAAAAGCATCATTACCCCGAAATTTTCTTTAAACGAAATTAAAGTATGACTTTCTAATACATTTTTTTTTCGTTTTTCATTTTATAACAACTCTTATTTATCAACTCATAGTTTGCGCTTGAAAATATCTCCTCTCAGGCCTTTTTGTTGAAAGTTCTAGAAGTTAATCCAAATGCTGTGAACCTGTACGATCTTTTCTGGTTGTCTGTCAGTACACAATGCTGGCCCAAACTTTTTCTCCTCCGTCTTCGATGTCCAGATCATGGTCAAGCTGGGAGGAGATAGGAGCATCAGGAAATACAGAATATTAAACTGATCCTACAGGAAACATAAAAAAAAATCGCAATAATAATTTGCTCTGCATGTGGATAGCGTAATTTATACAACTGCACTATGATAGAAATATACACATAAAAACAACGTTAAAGATTAACTATTCATTTTTAGAGCATCTTATCAGGTCATTGATATGTCAAAGAACGGCCTGTAAAATTCAATATCTACTGAAGTCAGAAAGAATTAATGCAATTATGCTGTTCAAAAACTATAAAAAAAATGAAATGCATGAAGAAAAAGGGTATAAAACTAGGTAAGAACGAGAGTGAGTGAGATACAGAAAGAAAAAGAAAGAGAGAGAGAGAGAGTAAGAGAGGGATAGAGAGAAAGAGAAAGAGAAAGAGGGAGAGGGAGAGACAGAGATGGAAAGACACAGGGAGAGACAGAGAGAGAGAGGGAGAGACAGAGAGAGAGAGGGAGAGACAGAGTGAAATGGATTCCGAGCGAAAGAGAGGTGATTGAGGGACGATGAGATAAAGATAAAGAAGAAAACAACAAACTGTTTATAAGAGAAATTAATGTTTAAACTAAGCATGACTTTTCAAGAGAGCGAAACACTAATCCCGTGTACAACCCGGTGATCTCATGCCCTTTTACTCCCCCAGTGCTAAGCCCTGGTCTGGCATGGCGGAAGCTCGAGACATGAGGCTTTAAACTCACCTACTGACGGTGGCAGGTTATCAGAACGGCGCCAGTGCATCCAGTATCATCATGTTTGCTACACCAGAGACTTAGATTTCTGTGTTCCACCAAACATGTGTATGCCAATGGTACATTTTACACATGCCCTCGTTATTTTTACCAGCTTTAACACCTTCTTCGCTCTCAACAATGGAATGTACGTGCCCTGCGTTTTTTTCCTATTGCCCGACAAGACGAACCAGACATACGAACAGAAGCTGCGGATGCTTTTAGAATCTTTTGATTCATCCACTTCTTCCCTTTCCATTGAAACCATCCACATCGATCAAGAGGCTGCAATGGCAGAAGCAGTCAGAAATACATCAAACTTCGTAATCAAGTTCTACCACTTCCATATTCGACAAACCTGGCTGCGAAAAATACAGACACTTGGTCTCATCACCGACTACAAGAATGAGGAATCAGACATAGGGAATTGGCTTAAATTGTTTTTTGGTCTTCCAGCGCTCAGTCATGAAGAAGTGGATGATGTGTTTGCCTTTTGCTTGATGGTCAAACAACCTGAATCCGAAAAATGCGAAGCTTTCGCAGACTATATATTCAACAATTACATCAGTACTTCAGCACCCTTCCAACCTCCCGCTTGGACCAACCAAGAGGTTGAAGGAAGAACTACCAATGCGTGTGAGGCTTTTTACAAGAACTTCAAGCAGTCCATTTCATCAAAGCCCAACACCTTTCTTTTCATGCAGAACTTGGCCCATGAAATATCCAAAGCAACACTAAAAATGAAAACACCAGTGGCCACAGAGCGAAAGGCAGACAGAGACATAGAAAAAAATCGACTGGAACTTATTAACATGTACAAAGAAGGGCACCTCACGACTAAACGCTTCTTGAAGAAAATCTCCTACAAAATGCGTCCAGTTTTAGACTTACATTGAGTGACAATCCAATTTTTAATATACAACTGACTTTTATTATATTGTACCATATTAACATGACACTTACAATCATTCTAATGCGGCCTTTGGCAGTCCCAAGCCTGCATGTGAAACGCAGAGGGGAATGATTTCCAGGAGTAATCGAATTTTAATCTCGACAAATAAATTAACGTCAAGTAATCGTACACATAATGATGTCGGCGATCCACGCGCCGTTCTGATAATCCAACCTCTATTGTTCTCATGACAATGGAGGCGCCGTTCCGATATACTGCCCTGACGGTGTGGGACTCGAACCCATGGAAGTGTTACCTGCAGATATCAGCGTGAATGCTCTTTTCCCTCAGCCACCATTCTCTGGTGGGATACTTGTAAGCGATATTCATACATAATGATGTAATCTCTCGACTTTAGTCGCAGGAGGAGAGGAGTTTGCATTGCTAAATCTTCAGTCTTCTTAAATCTCACTCACAGCAATGGCACTTAGAGCACATAATCAGCTTATGATCTCTACCTTCATCTTATTCAAGAAAGTTGTGATAGTATGTTAAGGCTGAACGACATAATGTATAAGAAGATACCCTTTCAAAATCTATTATGACATCATTATTATTACTCCAGAACAAAGGGGTTCATGGATTCTTCAGTTATCTGAGGAGCGGGGTCTATGAGTCACACTGACCACAACTTTCGGTCCACTTTAACGAGGTTGAAGCCTGGTGACATACATTTTTAATTTGATCTTTACTTTAATAAAAAGGTTTTTATCTGGAATGTCAATTTCTTTATGATACAACATCATGTGTGGCAGAAAAATTCCTCGCAATAAATTTCCACCAGAAAGCTTCCTTTGCCTCTCTGCTAACACCATGATTGATTCATGCTTATTTTCTATTTACAAGACCGTATATAAAAATGCAAAAAAAAAAAAAAAATGAATCTAGTGATCATCCCTCGCTCAGGCTACGAAAGCAAAGAAGGATTCAGAACTGGTGAATTGACAGGTTGACTTCTGCTACCAGCACTGGGATTATATTATGATTCCCAGTCAGAGTGTAACAGGAGTGGGGCAATGGCTTTGCCTCAGAGCATTGTTCTCGTTTTATTCATTTATTTTCTACTGTGTAACCCACTGTGAATTAGTGCCATTGTCTTTTGATTGAGTATAAAATCAACTGCATGTTGAGTCAGAATGGCAAGTCGGTGCATGTTATTTCTTCATCTTTCACTAAATCCAGCGCGTGCTGAGTAAATTAGATTTTTAATAACTGTTTTTTTTTTTAAGCCCAAAGCTCCTCGAGTGATGACCTGAGGGCCGAGATTTCGGACAGGAACCTTAATTGTCTTAAAACGATTTGGGTACAGATCGAAAAATTGATGTCGGAATCTATTTATTGATTTCGGTACCAAAGTTCTCTGAAATGGATGAGGCAGCAAGAACTGGCTTTTGATCAGTTCAGTTGATTCAGATTTGCTGCTCTTTTTTTTTCATTTCGCCCAGCCTTCTAGGTTGGTCTAATCTAAAATATTGACAACCACCTGGGGCCTCATAATCAATTTGAATCCTTTTTTCTTTCAAATATCGTCTCGTCAGTAGAGAAATGTAAAGCAGTGTAAATATGTCGCGATTCGAACATACATTAGGCAACGTTTTTAAATTTACAAAACAAAAATTAGGCAAAGACTTGTCTTAGATTTACTACCACAAATATAAATTCAAGAGGGCCAACAGAGAAAAACTGAAAAGAAGAAATAGAGATCAGGGAGTAGGAGGTGAAACAAAGAAAATTAATGGCTAGAGGCATAAAATATGAGGAAAAAAGAGGATAACTAACTAAAACCATCGGATAAAGGGAAAATATGTAATAAGAGAGAAAAGGGAAAAAAGAACATCACAGGGGGCAAAAAGACATTCAGTTGAAGAAAACAAACATTAACAAATCTTAGACAGCAGATAGAAGATTAGAGAGAAGACAAATTGGAGGTCACCATTTTGAGAGGAGCAAAAGAGGCAACCGATTAATGAATAATCCAAGCGGAGGAATAGAGACCACCTTGTAAGGAGAAGAAATAGGAGAGAACAATTACAGCTATTGGGTAAAAGAATAAGGAAGAAAGATTGGACGAGATATATTTGAAAGTGATAAAAGACATGATTGAAAGCAGCCAATAGAGAAAATGGAAGATAAGGGATAGGGACACTGGTTTCGAAATAACAAGTCAAAATTAATAAAAGATATTCATTAGATGAAAGAGGGTGGAAGCAAATTGGAGGCGACACATTCGAGAAAACAGAGAGAGCTTATTGAAGCCATTAGATAGACGAAAGAAAAAGGAAATACAGATCACAGTAAGAAAAAAATAAGTAAAAGACTGGATGTTATTGATGTGAGGACAGCAGAAGGAAATAAAAACAACAACCAGGAGTCACCGGATAAAGGATAAGGAAGAGGCTGGTCAGAGGAAAGCGGGTAGGAGATAAAGGAGGACATTGTCCGAGGCTATGGTATAAAAGAAAAGGAGGAGATACGACATAGGCTATGGTATAAAAGAAAAGAAGGAGATACGTCAGAGGCTAGCTGATAGGAGCAAACGGACAGATTGGTCAAAGGCTATAGTAAAGGGCGAAAGGAGGAAATTCATCAGAGGCTATAGTAAGGATAAAAAAGAGGAGATTCATCAGAGGCTATAGTAAGGATAAAAAAGAGGAGATTCATCAGAGGCTATAGTAAGGATAAAAAAGAGGAGATTCATCAGAGGCTATAGTAAGGAGGAAAAAGAGGAGATTCATCAGAGGTTATAGTAAGGATAAAAAGAGGAGATTCATCAGAGGCTATAGTAAGGATAAAAAGAGGAGATTCATCAGAGGCTATAGTAAGGATAAAAAGAGGAGATTCATCAGAGGCTATAGTAAGGATAAAAAGAGGAGATTCATCAGAGGCTATAGTAAGGAGGAAAAAGAGGAGATTCATCAGAGGCTATAGTAAGGATAAAAAGAGGAGATTAATAAGAGGATATGGTGGTGGAGGAATAAAGGACAAGAAAGGCTAAGAGAAACAGAAATGGACAAAAGTAAAGAGAATAACTGAGAGCCATAGAGTGATTTCTTTTTTTTCTTTTTGCTTTCTGATCCTGAACCCTCTTGAGGCTACATGCCAGGGCCGCACCTTGTGCGTTCAGCTGCAAACTCAGAGGCAATGACTAAGTGCAATGTCATTGCAACCTCCGCCTGTTTGCAGAGCCAGAGGCAATGGCTCAGTGCAATGCCATTGCAACCTCTGTTTTTTTTTCCCAATCCCAGTGACAATGACCAAGTGCAATGTCATTGCAACCTGCGATGATTCAGAAACCCAGAGGCATTGACTAAGTGCAATGTCACTGTAACCTCTGTCTTTTGACAAACCTAGAGGCAAGGACTCGATGCAATGTCATTGTAACCTCTAATGTCACAGAGACTGTTAGGCTCCAGACACAGGATAGGTCAGGTCGGGACTCGAACGTCGCACCTCCGTTCTGTCATCGCGACGCTCTACTGCCGTGACCATCTTCTGCGTCAGATAGGGGAAGAGATGAGGAGAGGCGCTGAAAGTCACAGGAGAGATAGACAGGAAAAGAGAGACTGGATAGGGGGACAGATGAGGAGAAGGTCTGAAAGTCACAGGAGAGATAGACAGGAAAAGAGAGACTGGATAGGGGGACAGATGAGGAGAAGGGCTGAAAGTCACAGGAGAGATAGACAGGAAAAGAGAGACTGGATAGGGGGACAGATGAGGAGAAGGGCTGAAAGTCACAGGAGAGATAGACAGGAAAAGAGAGACTGGATAGGGGGACAGTTGAGGAGAAGGACTAAAAGTCACAGGAGAGGTAAGATAGGAAAAGAGAGACTGGATAGGGGAACAGTTGAGGAGAAGGACTAAAAGTCACAGGAGAGATAGACAGGAAAAGAGAGACTGGATAGGGGAACAGTTGAGGAGAAGGACTAAAAGTCACAGGAGAGATGGACAGGAAAAGAGAGACTGGATAGGGGGACAGTTGAGGAGAAGGACTAAAAGTCACAGGAGAGATAGACAGGAAAAGAGAGACTGGATAGGGGGACAGTTGAGGAGAAGGACTAAAAGTCACAGGAGAGATGGACAGGAAAAGAGAGACTGGATAGGGGGACAGTTGAGGAGAAGGACTAAAAGTCACAGGAGAGATAGACAGGAAAAGAGAGACTGGATAGGGGAACAGTTGAGGAGAAGGACTAAAAGTCACAGGAGAGGTAGACAGGAAAAGAGAGACTGGATAGGGGGACAGTTGAGGAGAAGGACTGAAAAGTCACAGGAGAGATGGACAGGAGAGATGGACAGGAAAAGAGAGACTGGATAGGGGGACAGTTGAGGAGAAGGACTAAAAGTCACAGGAGAGATGGACAGGAAAAGAGAGACTGGATAGGGGGACAGTTGAGGAGAAGGACTAAAAGTCACAGGAGAGATAGACAGGAAAAGAGAGACTGGATAGGGGGACAGTTGAGGAGAAGGACTGAAAGTCACAGGAGAGATGGACAGGAAAAGAGAGACTGGATAGGGGGACAGTTGAGGAGAAGGACTGAAAGTCACAGGAGAGATGGACAGGAAAAGAGAGACTGGATAGGGGGACAGTTGAGGAGAAGGACTAAAAGTCACAGGAGAGATAGACAGGAAAAGAGAGACTGGATAGGGGGACAGTTGAGGAGAAGGACTGAAAGTCACAGGAGAGATGGACAGGAAAAGAGAGACTGGATAGGGGGACAGTTGAGGAGAAGGGCTGAAAGTCACAGGAGAGATAGACAGGAAAAGAGAGACTGGATAGGGGGACAGTTGAGGAGAAGGGCTGAAAGTCACAGGAGAGATGGACAGGAAAAGAGAGACTGGATAGGGGGACAGTTGAGGAGAAGGGCTGAAAGTCACAGGAGAGATAGACAGGAAAAGAGAGACTGGATAGGGGGACAGTTGAGGAGAAGGGCTGAAAGTCACAGGAGAGATGGACAGGAAAAGAGAGACTGGATAGGGGGACAGTTGAGGAGAAGGGCTGAAAGTCACAGGAGAGATAGACAGGAAAAGAGAGACTGGATAGGGGGACAGTTGAGGAGAAGGACTAAAAGTCACAGGAGAGGTAAGATAGGAAAAGAGAGACTGGATAGGGGGACAGTTGAGGAGAAGGGCTGAAAGTCACAGGAGAGATGGACAGGAAAAGAGAGACTGGATAGGGGGACAGTTGAGGAGAAGGACTAAAAGTCACAGGAGAGGTAAGATAGGAAAAACAAACTGGACCGGAGGAAAGATGAGGAGGATTCCAAGCCTCTAGAAATAAAGAAATAAAAGCGAAAACTGTATTGGAGGAAAGGAAAATAAAGAGAAGGGCTGAAACCCACATCTCAGTTGGAAAGACAGAATGGAAGAGTCGCATTGAAGGAAAGAATAGCAAAAAAAAAAAATGGAAGAACGATGCAGATAGTCATAGGAGGCGAAGATTGCGGAAGAGATTAAGTGAATTCAGTGGATGCTGGGACTGTTTGAAAACCTCCAGCATCATGAGTGTTAGGTGGTGATGACCATGGGGATATTTGCGGCAGTGGCCATTCCAAGTACACGGAAGAGAAAGGCAGGTACCATCATTTATATATAAAAACGAATAATTGCAGAAAATAGGAATAGATGACGCCTTGAGCTAACCATACCACAAGAGAAGTATATAGGGGAGTTTAAGCTATTTTGAGATCAACTAGCGTCACAAAAGTTCATTATAGAGCGTTTGAAAAACGAAATATCTGACTATTACAGCACTGGCTAAAACAAAATTTTCAGAGAATTTCTAGTCTTACGGAAAATTGATTTTGGATTTTTTTTTGGGGGGGAAGGGGTAATGGGAAACGATGTGCTTGATCGATCTTTATTCTGCATTTGAGAAAACAATGGAAATACAATTAATCTGAACTAGATCGAGGTGTGCTTTCTAGATCCTTACAAGAATTTAGAAAAGCATATTATTTGAAAACCAGCAGTCGTTCAAAGTGACATCGATAAAATATTAGTTCTAATTCATCTCGACAAGCAGTAGGCCAATGTGTCCTCTGCGTCTTTCACGTCGATCCCAAATGGAGAAGGAAGCGAGGAAATATTGAACATGTGCAAATGCCCGATAGTGTGTTGTATATTAGCTACTCGTTTATGTCAATCTTCAGGGACATAGACTAAAGACACCTCACTCTTTTGTCACTGCTTGGCCTAGAGTAAGCTCTATCATTATTTGGCA
>JAWDGP010007763.1:402500-430000 GCA_033675545.1 Elysia crispata | reverse complement strand
GTGGCAGGGCATAACGTGGGAATACAACAGTAACTCACACGCTGCCTCCTTATATCAGCAGTAAACGATTTAGGAGGCTGCAAAGTCAATAAGCTGCAAAATGGTTGTGTATAATGCAAGGCAGTGGACGTATAAAATTCACAGCTGCTTCCATAGCCAAGACATTCATCTCCAATGCAAATTGAAAAGTTTAAGTTTCGAAAGCTTTTACTGTATAAATAAGTATAATGTAGATCTAGATTCAGCTATATTTATAGTGAAGACAATACACGGTGTCATATAATTATGTATTGCGCTCATTACTCCCTTGGGTTGAGATCTAGATTGAACCCCGTTCTGTGGCGTTTCTTTGTCAATCCAATGAGGTGTCAGCATTACGGTACTCAGATACTTTGTCATGAAAAGAGAAATCGTTTCAAGCTAATTTTCATTTGGGATGCTTAACCAGATTTCAAAGACTTTATAAATAGTATGTGTTATCAGGGCTGGATTAAGATCTCGGTGAAGGTGTTCTATACATGTTTCATACATGTTTACTTGAAGCTTGTTGAGATTTTCATATAACTGTGGAGCATGACTGAAATGTTGTCAAGGATGAATCATGGGTGATTCAAAAATTAACAAAACTGGCCCAATTCAAAGATGTACGGGTAGAACAGAGGGGGCATATTAGACAATGAGAGTTAGACTCCAGCGTAAGTTGTAGCCTTTGCAGGTTTAGGATTGCATGAGATATGGCTCACACCAAGCATGTTGACTTTGACCGCTATTAATAGCCCAGCATTACTGTTGCTAATTATTACTATCTACAATGAGGAAAGACTTAATACAGAGATTTGCGCAGAACAAGAGGTACAGAGAAATACCGCAACAGACCCGGAGAAGAGAAGAAAACGTTTCAAAACTCATAAAAATGACAAAATAATTTGAGTGGGGCAAAACTAAGTCACTCATAGTACCATAATATACTTTTTAAACAGGTCAGAGCAAAGAAACCGTGGCTTATCAAAGGAATCTAAGAGTGGATGGGAGGAATAAGGCTGTTGCTGATTACTGCTATCTTCGATGAGGAAAGACTTAATACAGAGATTTACACAGAAAAGAGGTACAGAGAAATACCGCAACAGACCCGGAGATGAGAAGAAAAGGTTAAGAATTCATAAAAATGACAAAATAATTTGAGTGGGGATAAAACTGAGACAATCATAGAACAATATACACTTTAAACAGGTAAGAGCAAAGAAACCGTGGATTATGAAAGGAATCTAAGAGTGGATGCGAGGAATGAGGCTAAAGAAACAGATTTCAGTGTTTAAAAAAATCAAGGGCAACAAAATAACAAGAGTATAAGGAAGAAGTAAATGTAATAGCATCTAGGTGAGGATCTGGGCTGAAGATTCTTCATACCTTACAATAGACATGTTGCTAGAGCTACCAATTTGTAGGAAGGGTTACACCACTTCTGAAGACAGAAAGTGCAAATAGGGAAGTTATTTACACTTAAGGCTAAAGTGGTGAAAAGATCAGAATCTAGAATGAGGTTTGAAAGACATTAGAAATAGGGAAGTTATGTAGTTAAAGTCGATAGTGTCCAGTGTGGAAAGTTCTGAGAAACCCGATGCATTTTCTGCTAAATTCCTGCCACAGAACTCGTAACAGAACAAAGAATGTTTAAAAACAGAATTCAAAAGAATCCCAGTACTTGCAAAAGAAAGAGCATCTCTGAGGAATGAATGACACAGTATTATAACAAAATAACAAGAATCTGAGGAAGAAGTGAATGTAATAGCATCTAGGTAAGGATTTGGACTGAAGATTCTGCATACCTTAAATAAGAAATATTGCTAGAACTACCAGTTTGTGAGAAGGGTTATACAACACTTCTGAAGACAGAAAGTGCAAATAGGGAAGTTATTTGCACTTAAGGCTAAAGTGGTGTAAAGATCAGAATCTAGAATGAGGTTTAAAAGGCATTAGAAATGGGGAAGTTATGTAGTTAAAGTCGATAGTGTCGTCCAGTCTGGAAAGTTCTGAGAAACCCGTAACAGAACAAAGAATGTTTAAAAACAGAATTCAAAAGAATCCCAGCACTTGCAAAAGAGAGAGCAACTCTGAGGAATGAATTACACAGTAATGGTGAGAGGCTTGATGTAAAAACCTCTGCTTCTAGAAGAAACTATTGCCTGAAAAAAAAAATCAGCAACCTGGAGTAAAAATAGTTTTGATTAAAAATTGTGCGTAAGCAACCATGATCATGTCATACCCAGACGGTTTCCCGCTGATGCTGACTGTATTGTGCTTGACCGTCAAGACGCTGATGTGGCAGGCTCTTGATGGTCTATTGTTATTGATAGCGTACGGAACAGAATTAGATCCGCTCTCAGTGTCATAGCAGGAAACAAGTATGACAATAGTGCCAGTACATTGGACAGCAGACAACATTAACACTGAGCCCTCTGATCAATCTGGGCTCCCGCCATGTTGTGATTGAAGACGCTGGAACTCTTTTGTTTGAGCAATTAACCTCCTCGATCAGCTTCGTGACGAACTGCCAAAATGTCAAATCACGAAAGAGATGAAATTTTCAACAGGATTTTGGAAAAAAATAATCAACCTAGTTACTCATCAGGCTGTGTTTCTGCAATGTTTTATCAGTTAATTCAACAAATAAAAAAGAACAGCAATACATGAAGATCAAAACTGATGGACAGTCTCAGGACTAGATCTTGATCTTTCTTTACTAGTTATTTTTTTCTGAACTGATTTTTAAGTTTGTTTGATGGACAAAGCATAGATTCATTGTTAGATTCTATCAACACGTTGGTCGATCAAAAAGATGTCTTAGAGACTACAGCACAGCAAAAATCAGCCCATCTACACTGGAGATCCATCATGCACTTCAACCTCTACATATTCCTGGCTGGAATAGTACAGTTTGGTCATGATCCATAACCTTGGAAAAGACACTTAACTTCAACACATGAAAGCCACCTGGTATTTCAGTGAGAAGGAATGAATTCTCGTGTGGCTTACAATGACTAAATGGCCAAGAAGCCGTGTAGTTTTGCCAGCACCAACTTTGCTGGAGGGAGTGGAAAAAGTGCAAACTTCGGCAAGGTGAAGACACCAAGACAGACCCAGTTCTGGAATACAAAGACAGAATGGTTGGGAGTGAGAGGGTAGACCTGCTAGTTAGCTGGCTACTTCAATGTGTTTGACAGAAAACTGGTACAATAAAAATGTTCCATGGATTCCTGGAACGGTGCCAGATTAAAGCGATGGTTTATTAAAAAAAACAGGCCTGTACCAACATACTGGACAAGCCATATGGCCTCCATCCTTTAAAAAAATACCTTTGTCCAGGAATATATGGCTTTGGTTGTCTCAGTGATGCCCCAAGAAGGCTACCGTCAGGCCTGAAACTAACTTGATCCAGAGATACACTGGAAGTAGCCGTTAGATGTCCCACTCTGCGGAAGATCATAACGGCGCCATTTTCAGCAAACCTGGTCAGAACATGATTTTTTGTAAAGAGTGCTTAGATGACACAAATAGAACCTGTCTACATCCAAAGGTCTGTTTTAAGACGTATCACACTTCCCTGTGAAATCAACATAATGTTGAACATTGATATAAATAGTTAAAAGTTTCCTTTTTATCATTTTTTTCTGGTATAATACTTCCAGCATTATCTTACCAAAAAAAAAATGTTGTGGGAAGCAAACAAAAACTAAAAGAGTAATCAGATCGATTTCTATTTTGAGACTGATCTGCAGAGTTAAAGTCATATAAAAACATTGATGCATTCAATACACTTTTATGTAAGAAGGATCAGTAAAATTTTCAACGCTCAGTTATCACAACGAGCCTCCGTTATAGTTGCAAGACTGATTCATGTAAGTTGGACAACTGTTATTCCCGTTTGACCAACCTTTCTCTAGATTAGTGATACAAACTACAAGCTAAACGGAACAACCGAGCGCGTATAATATGCCTTGTATTAAAGTGTCAGTCCCGGCCACTGCTTTTGGGAAAATTACACCGGCCTTCCGTTGAAACTACAAAACATGTTCAAGATATACATCTTGCGGAGCCGATGTCTTCATGATGAGAGCTCTCTCATATTTACAACAATTTTCTAAACATACAGATAAACCCAAATAACATTAACAGCAAATATACATGTCTGAGAGCTGCTGGTTCTAGAAGCTCTATGAAAGGAGAATAGAAGAGTGATGTCCGCCAACACTGCCAGGAGAGTCAAGTCACCAAGCGCTTCATAAGATTCCATGAAAGACAGTGTATTCCAAGACAGCAGCTGTCACCTAAACTTTCAGAAAGACAGTCATCAACCCTCTTGACATTGACAGATCACAGTGGACTAGATCTGGATTTGGTATTGCCATAGTGGCCAGATTCTGAGAACTCACTGAGTTGTTTGACAATGATCTCCATAACCAGAAAGCTCTTATTTTAGATCTAGAAATAAAGCAAATTGTTCAGTCTGAGAGAAACAGTGGTCTTGAGAGAAGATAGGGAGATTGGAGTAGGAGACTATCCTCACCATTCTAAAGAGATAGTAATGGTAAAGATTGATTGTTCAGATGATCCTATATTTTTTCATGCTTTTCAAGTTTTTCCTACGTGATGAATGAAGTAATGCGTTTCTCACAGACAAACAAACATTAATATAGACTCGGTGGGCTTGGTATGATTTGCAAGATTTTCCTAAAGTTGGCCAGCTACTTCAAGACTGCGGGGGAGATAAGGCACCTCAGCAGCAAGGCAATTTTTTAATCATTATTTTTTATGCAATCACTCAAAAGTATAAATTGTTCCATTCAATCTAGCCAGGCTACAAGACAAACTTAAAAACTCGGTGTTCTCAGACTGATTCTGTTTTCCTTTTCTTAATTTTTGACATTTGATTTCAATACTTAACAGCATTTAGGTTTTCATGCATATGTATTTAAATTGTGCTCGTTTCTTTCACTCAATATTCCTGACTCAAGACACGACAAAATAAATCCCGAATCTGAGGATATAACTGTTGATGATATCAATAATAGTATGGGTGAGACAATGCAATTGAAGAACAACTTTAGAATGGAAAATTGTTTGGTGTAAACCTTGTAAAGAAACGGTGCTAACACCAAATGTTGGATTATGTTTTGGGAATTTTACTTTCATATTCATAACAATTCGGGCTGCAAAGTAAATTATAAATTCTAATAACCATTTTGAACCATTCAATAACCACATTTGAGACTAAAGAGTCAGAACCATCAGATTCTGACGAACTAAGTGACACACAGCTTGATTAATCCAACACGAACAGTGCTAACATCACTAATGAAGGTGTAAACAAAGCTTCATTCGCCAGGTATATAACTCTTTTGTATTCATTTTGTAACTTCTTTTGTTTCATGAAAATAAAAGCCCCATTCCAAAAAAACAAATAAAGGTATCAACAACAGATACCATGTCTTTGAAAAGCTTCTATAGATAAATTGTTTTATAACGGAAGTAAACTCATGAGTGAGGTTAATTGGAGGGTTGTGTTTTATAGATGAGCTTGGAAAGACGGTGTGAAATTCTTAGCAAAAAATCACAAAAACTATATGGAAAGAACTTTTGGAAACAACCGTGTCCTGCACATATAGTCATTACATATGTCACTTCGATGGATGTTTATAACGACTCCAGTGACAGTCACATGTTTTGTTTCTTTTCCTTTCATTGTTAGTGACGTTCAAGTATGTCTATGTATCTCCACATAAGACAGGAATATAATAGCCTGAGATGTTCAAACCGCTGCTTTTCACATATATAGAGAGAGCTTACAGAATGTCACAGACACCTGGCTTTACTGATGTATATGACATTGTTTAAATAGAATGAAAATGTCCATTTGTAAATCATGACATTCGATTTGAACTATCTAGTTTGTAGGCTAAATCTAGAAATCTAGAGCCAACAAAATGTGCTTTGAGTGTTAAAGTTGAGCAAACGAGACTCTTCAAGGTCGAAATATCTGTATCATAGTAATTAAAGACCTCGTTTAGAGTTTCATTGACTTCTTGATTTTACCTTAAGCTTATATTTTTCTTATTATTCCTTCCCTAACGTACCTTGTCATTGAACCAGCAAATCAACCAGTTTTAGAAAATGCAGATAAGCTCCTCATGACAGAGCTTAATTCAGCAGATGATTTTGACTGCATCTGTTTCCGAAGAATGGACATTGCTGTGATATTAAATCTCTGCTCCTGCATGTACAAAGATCAAACAACTCGCAACAAAAAGGGATTCAAACAAAGAGGGAATGGAATAGAACAGGTTTTCTCTTTGTTTTTCCTTTTTGCTCACAGCATCACCGATAAGCTGTTGTGAATTATTTTCAACTATTTACAGCGTGAATGTCAGAACTCATAAACTGAGTCAGAAACTGCCGTCCAATGCTTTGTATTTTGAAGACCCGAGACAGGTTTCGAATTTATTTCCAATTTCATATAGGGAAGCGCTCTCGTTTTACTAGGATGTGGCTGTAAAAAAGGCTGCAAAATCATGCATTTTCTGTGCACCTTGACAAACTTTACCCCAGAGTTGTTAAATACAGCTCACTGATTTTGCTGCCCTTTGTTTCAAATTAAAACAAGCCACAGATTTATGCTGGTATGGCCAGTGTATAATGAAAATAAATTTCAGTATCAAACATCCTTATTCAACTTACTGATTTTGTGTTTAGAACGCTGTTATTATTTTTAACGGAGGTAACTTTATAATTTTGTATTATCTCATTTTTAAAAGGACTATTTTTCACGTATTAATTACTGTTGCAATAGGTCATTGTGATTAGTCTCTTTATTACTTTCATTTCTGAACAATATGATAGGCTGCATGACTTATAAAACTTGAGCCATTTATACAATACATCACGGCGGAAGCATTGAGTGTTCAAAACAGTGTTTCTGCTGCTGCAATGACGTGCCTTCAACAAATCTATCAAAGCATAAAAACTTTGCCGAGGAAACTGAATATACACGTTGTTCTAACAGCGCTGCTCCAAATTTATCTCAATGAGCAAACAGCCGCTGGTTGTAGGAGTTTTATAAAAAGAGAGTGGAAGGATGCTCAGCGCCAACACTGCCTGGAGTATCAGGTCACCTAGCGCAATTTCAGTGATGTCTTCATAAAGTACCATGAAAAGACAGTACACCACCAGAGGACACCGACCCCTGTGACATATCCAGTAAGTAGACTAGATCTGGATTAGGCATGGACATCATGGCCGCTTCTGAAAATATATTCAGTACTATGACAACGATATAGATAACCAGAAAGTTATGAATTTATACCTAGAAAAAGAGCCAAGTATTCAGTTTGAGAGAAACAGAGATTTTGAAGAAGAAGATGAGATTTGAGCTGTGAGACTATCCACCTATACACCATTTTAAAGGAAAAGTAGAGGTAAAGATTGATCATTCAGGTGATCCTCAACTGTCTAATTTTTCGTCTAGTTTTTCATTAATGATGAATTATGGATTGCTTTGCTCAAAGTCAAACAAACATAAAAATAAACAAGGTTAGCTTGATGTCATTCACTCGATTAGCCACTCCAAGTCTGCAAAGAGATGGCACATGTCTGTGGCAAAGCATTCTTTTTAATGAGTTCTACTTGATGCAATAGTAAAATGTATAATTTGGTCAATTTAATTTAGCCAGAGCACTTGGCATACAGGAAATATTGGTTCTCTCAGACTAAAGTTTATTTTTATTTTGATTAATATTTTACAACTTATTTTCATGCTCAAATGTATATTGTCTATTCAGACATTTATATCGAACCGTGCTAGTTTCTTTCACTCAATATTCCTGACTCAACGGAGGACAGCATAAACCCCGGGTCTGAAGATTTAACAAATGTTGATATCGATGATGGTAAGTGTAACACAATGCAAATGAATAACAACTTTAGAATAATAAAGTGTTTGGTGTGAAACCTAAGTAAATAAAATGATATTAAAACCAAATATTGTATTATATTTTGAGTATTTTGCTTTCATAATCTTAAAAAAAATTGGCTGCAAAGTAAATTATTAATTACAATGGTGATTTTGAACCATAAACAGATGCACTGAATAATGAAAGTTGGGAATTTGATACAGAACCCTTAGACTCTTGAGAAAATAAGTGACACAGAGCTTGATTCACTTAACACTAGCAGTACTCATGTCTCCCATGGCGGTATAAACAAAGCTTCATCCATCAGTTAAATAACACTTTCAAATGGATTTCATTACTTCTTTTGCTTAACGAAATAATGCCCTGTTCTAAAAAAAACAAGTGAAGATACCAACAATACTTACCATGTTTTTTGAAAGCTTATATTGATGCGGCTTATAATCGATGTCAGTCAATTCACGGATAAGGGCAGTTAGAGGATTCTGTATAATAGGTGTGCTTGAAACGATGGTTTCTTATATACTTTATATAAAATATTGTGGAGCGGTTATTTTGAAAACTACCCTGTCTTGCACATACACATTAGTCATTTTTGTGGGTGTTTTAAACCACTCCAGTGACAGACACGTGTTTTGTTTCTTTTCCTTTCAATGTTAGTGATGTTCAAGTATGTCAATTATCTGACCGTAAGACAGGATCATCAAAGCCTGAGATGCTCAAACAGTGGCTTCGTGTAGATCCTACAGAGTTTTAAAGGCTCTCGAACCTTACTGATCTACAGGGACACTGTTTAAATAGAATGAAAGTTTATATTTGTAAATTATGACATCTGATATAAGCTGTCTGGTTTTTTAGGTTAAACTTAGAAAGCTAGATATCATAAAATTTTCTTTGTACCACAGTCCAAATATTTTGAATCTTTAATATTAAAGACTTTATTTAGAGTATTATTTATTGTTTTAATTTAAACAAAATATATTTTTTATTCATTCCCTATTTCTGTCATTCAACCATCAAAGTGTCCAATATAGGAAAATGCAGATCAGGTCATGATTGCAGAGCTCGGTTCAGTTTTTAATGATTTTGTCAGAATCTGCACCAGAAGAAATAACCAAAGCCAGGCTTGAATTACTGGAGTTTACCAAGTAGCAGATGGACATTGCTGTGACATTCCATCTCTCCTTCAACTAGCAACAAAAAGGGGGTTTAAAGAGAGAGAAAAGGAACTTAACAGACTTCTTCTTTAATTTTCAGGCATGTCCACTTCATCATTGAGAAGGTTTGAAAAATAGCATGGAATGAACCCAGAATATTTGTCAGAAACTCAAATATAATGCTTCGCATGTTGAAAACATCTGACAGATTATGTTTTTCATTTCCAATTTTTAGAGGCAAACACAGCCATTTCCATGTTGAAGACACGAGTCAGATTGTGTTTTTCATTTCCAATTTCATAGAGGCAAACATAGCCATTTCCATGTTGAAGACACGAGTCAGATTGTGTTTTTCATTTCCAATTTCATAGAGGCAAACATAGGCATTTGCATATTGAAGACAAGGAATGCATTGTGTTTTTCATTTCCAAATGCGTAGAGACACACGCCACTTGCATATTGAAGGTAAGGGATGGCTTGTGTCTTTCATTTCCAAAATCATAAAGGCAAACACAGCCATTTGCATGTTGAATACAAGGGATAGATTTTGTTTTTCGTTTCTAAATTCATAAAGGTAAGCACAGCCATTTGCATGTTGAAAACATGAGTTAGATTGTGTTTTTCATTTCCATTTTCATAGAGGCAAACCTAGGCATTTGCAAATTTAAGGTAAGGGGTGGATTGTGTCTTTCATTTCTAAATACATAGTGGCAAACACAACTATTTGCGTATTGAAGACAAGGGATAGATTGTGTTTTTCATTTCCAAATTTACGAAGGCAAACACTATCATTTGCCAGGATTTCAGGCATATGGCTAGGGAAAACTCGCAAATCAGTTCAAACGAACGGAAGAAATTTTTTACATAGGTACATTAAAATCTTCTTTGAGAAGGAAAGTTTGTCAACTAGACTCTTCACAGTTCCAATATTTGTATCATAGTAATAAAAGACCTCGTTTAGAGTATCTTTTACCGCTTCTCAATAAGGACGATGCAGCTAAGCTTCTTACCGCAAAGCTTGGTTCAGCATATGATGACTGTCTGAATTTGCATCGCGAGAAATGATCCAGGCCAGGCATAAATTCATCGAGTATACCAAGCAGGAGATGGACAATCATGTGACCATCTCTACTACTCCATGCACAAAGATCAAACAACTTGCAACAAAAAAGATTAAAAAAGAGAGAAGGAAACATAACAAACTTACTCTTTGTTTTTTTTTTCCTTTTTGCTCACTTCGTCACCGAGAAGCTGTTTTGAATTATCATCAACTATTTTCAGTGTGAGTGCCAGAACCCATAAACTAAGCCAAAAAATGCAGTCCAATATTTTGTATCTTGAAGACATGAGGCATGTTTTGATATTTTTTTTTTCCAACTCTTCAGAGGCAGACCCTCTCATTTTACCAGTATATCAGCAATGTGGACGGAAAAAAGGCTGTAAATTTATGCATTGTCTGTGCACCTCGACAACCTTTACCCCAGAGTTGGTAAAAACAGCTCTCTAGTTAACCTTCTGAACAATATTCCTACCTTTCATTTCAAATTAAAACATGGCACAGATTTATTCTGGCATAGCCAATGTGTAATGAAAATAAAATTTTAATTGAAAGCATTCTTACTCAAATCATTGACTTTGTTTGAATTTGCATTGAAAGAAATATACAAGGCCAGGCTTGAATTGATTGAGCTTACAAAGTCGGAGATGGACATTGCTTTGACATTACATCTCTGATACTGCATTCACAACTCGCAACAACAACAAAAAAGAAAAAAAATCCATGCAGATAGAAAAAAAATTATAACATACTTCCTCTTTGTTTTCCTTCTTGTTCACTGCATCACCGAAAAGGTGTTGTTGATTATTGTCAAGTATTTTTAGTGTGAGTGCCAGAACTGCTGTCCAATGCTTTATATTTTGAAGACCTTTGACAGATTGTGAATTTAGTTTCACATAGATAAGCGCTTTCATTTTCGCAGGATGTCAGCCATATGGACGGAAAAAAGGCTGCAAATTCATGCATTATCATCCGTGCACCTTGACAAACTTTACCACAGAGTTGTTAAATACAGCACACTTATTAATCTTCAGAAAAATTGCTTTCCTTTATTTCAAATTAAAAACAACCACAGATTTATGCTGGCATAGACATTGTGTGATGAAAAAAAATTTGAACTGGAGGCATTCAATTCAAATTATTGGTGCTGTGTTTAAAATGGTAACATTATTTTTCATGGAAATAAATAAAATTTTCTCAATCATAAAAGGATTGTTTCCCAGGTATTAATCATTGTTGAGAATCAGTCATCGTGATTGATGTATTAGTAACTTTCATTTCTAAACAAAATGGTATGCTACATGCTTCTAAAACTTAAACCACTTATAATATGCACAGAGGTGGAAGCACTGAGGGTTCATCAACAGCACACCTGTTAACCTTCAGAGCAGTTACTTCCCTTCATTTAAATGTGAAATCAATCGACAGATTCATTCTGGTTTGGTCAGTGTGAAATGGGAAAAAAATTAAGTTGAATAGAAAGAATTCTTACTCAAATAATTGATTTTCGTTTTATAATGATGTAAATATTTTGAATGGAAATACTTTAATATTTTGTATTTTTCGATCATAAAAGGGATATTTTCCAAGTATTAATCATTGTTGCAATGAGTCATTGTGATTGATGTACTTGTTATGCTTTCATTCCTGACAAAATAATAGCCTACATGGTTTCTGCACAAAGATGGAAGCATTGAGGGTTCAGAAACCACTGCTTCTGTTATTGGACTAGCATCCCTCTCACAAATCCAGCAAAACATCCGAACTTCGCCGAGGAGGCAAAACAATTCTACAAACGCTGCTCCGAATGACACAAAGATCAGAGATCACACAACCACTGGTTGTAGCAGTTTTATGAAAAGAGAACAGGAGGACGCTGTCCGTCTATATTGCCTGGAGAGTCAAGGTAACAAGCTTGTCGCTTCATAAGTTGCTACGAAAGACAGTGTAGCTGTCACCTAAACCTTCAGAAAGACAGGCACCAATCCGATTTTTTTACAAATCCAGAGCTGACAGGTCTTAGTTAGACTAGATCTGAATTCCGAATTGACACCATGGCCAGATTCTCAGAATATGTTGAGTTCTTTGATAACGATCTTAGTAACCAGGAAGTTGTGATTTTATAACTAGAAACAAAGCAAGTCAGTCTGAAAGAAACAAGCTTTTGATGGAAAATAAGGGCGACTGGTGTGTGAGACTAGTCCACCTATGTTAGATCATTTTAAAAGGAAACTTGAGGCAAAGATTGATCGTTTGATTTTTCTAAACTTTCAGATATTTCTTCAATTTTTTTTCTTAGTGATGAATTAAAGATCGCGTTGCTTAAAGTCAAACAAACAAATATAAGCTAGGTGAGATCAATGTCATTCATTTTTTTTTAAAACTTAGTCACTCCAAGACTGCAAAGAGATAAGACATGTCTGTAGCAACCAATCGTTTAAATGAATATTTCCCTTACACAATCACCAAAGAAAAAAAATATTCTATTTAATATAGCCAGGCTACAAGATAAACATAAAAAAATCAACTTTCTCAGCGTGATTTTTTTTTCTTTTAATGAATATTCGACAATTGTTTTTCATACTCAGATCAAGTGCATATTTTTTTTCAGACTTCTCGTGTTTCTTTTGTGTCTTTCAGTCAAAATTCCTGACTCAACTGACGATAGAATAAACCTCAAACCTGAGGATATACAACTGTTGTTGATATCAATATTAATATATAAGACACAATGCAATTGACGAACAACTTTAGAATGGGAAAATCTCTGGTGTAAACTATGGGTTCATGTCACCCATGGTGGTGGTAACAAAGCTTCATCCGCCAGGTAAAAAACTCTTTACTTTTGTATTGATTTTGTTACTTCCTTTTTTTCACGAAAGTTAATGTTTAGAAAAAAATTAAAGACATCAGCAACAGTTGCTATGTCTTTAAAAAGCTTATAGTGATGAGTGATTGTTAATACATGGAAGTTAATAATAATTATTCAGGAATTCGGCACAGTTGGAGGGTTGTGTATTATAGGTGCGCTTGGAAAGATATTTTCTTAAACTATTTGCAAACTACTAAGTCCTGCACAGTCATGTACTTTACATAATTTTTTTGGATGTTTTTAACCATCCCAGTGACAGACGTGTTTTTTTTTCCATTCCTTTCATTGTTAGTTACATTTCAGTATGTCATGAAAACTGCACATAACACAGGAGATAGTCAAAGCCTGCGATAGTCGGATCTCGTCTCAACACTTGCAGAGCTGGAGGAGTTCACGGATTCTTGGCTTTACTGATGTACAGGGACACTGTTTTGTGTATCTCAAATTTTCATTTGTAAATCATAATATGTGATATAAACTGTCCAATTTGCAGGCGACATCTAGATTGTAAATCTAGGCTTAGAACGAACTAGATTCAGATCAGAATTTATAAGGGTCTAATGCAGATTAAAGGTCAAAATAAGATGTAAATTGGTTATTTAAACTAATTTTAATTCAGACCTTGTTTGCAAAGCATGACTCCCTCAAAAAACTTGCTAATAACGGTGTCAAGGTTTAATTTACTCTTTAGAACTTATAGACCTTTTGACTTAACTTTTAGCTCTTTCCTTTGTTAAGTCACTAAATTTCTCTTGTGTCCACGTCCGTGCATGTGTAAGGTAGGCCTTTCTCACTTTCTAAATATACCATGCCTGACGGAAGCTATTTTGTATACAGCATCTTATGTAACGTTGGAAAATGTATGTCAAACAATTACGCAATGGAAGTTGGAAAAGACTAAAGAATGCTGTAACAACTTGTGATAGACATGAGTTTCAAATGTGTAATTAACACACCAAACCCTCACAGAATACCACGATTACTAACAAAGCCTCTAAAGAAGGGATCTGTGCTATATGGGATTCGAATCATTTCCTAGTTAGTTGAAGCACAGAGTCACAGAAGCATCTCCCCCACCTCACGCAGTCAATGTGCAAAACTAAATGGTTATCTGACTTTTTTCAGATAATTTTCATGAGCATTTGATGTATTGTATCAGGTTAGAACTGTTGTTTAACAAGTTTAAATGAATTTCTTGAACATCTTGTGATGAGAAGTTAAATAACCTTTTTAAAAAATCCGCTATTAAGTACAAAATTTAAAGTTGCTAGAAATGTGTATTAGGAATTCTTTCAAAGAGGCATAAAGGGACTTCATAGGCAGTAACATTTAATTTATTTATCCATATTACTGACCCAGGTTAAAAAATAAAGGGACTTCATAAGCAGTAATATTTAATTTATTTATCCATATTACTGACCCAGGAAAAATTAGGAATCTGGAAAATTTTTCAATTTTTAGTCTTTAAGGCTGCTTTGCAGGTTTTTCAAATTGCACTTGGAAAAAATACAATGGCTGATATAAGAATCAAAGAGAAATGAGAAATCGGTATGATCAACATGACAGAGAACTGTTACAAAAATAAGAAAAAGTTTTTGATGTAGGAATCATTAGAAAGATATTACAGAATATTCATAATAAGATGTGTCTTTCTTCTCCAAGTAAATTTTACTTACCTGAAATGTCAGAAATGGAACTTACACAAGGTTGTAAAGATTTGTTAAAACAATTGTCACAATGGCGCTCAAATCTACCTGCTGATGCTGGGCCTGATGTGAAGTCTTATACAACAGTTACAGGAGCTTAAATAATGGGAAGGAGAGATAGTGAGTGGGAGTGGTAGGTGGCGTTAAGTGAAAAGACATACAGAGAGAGATGTGGAGAGTGAGAGAGAGAGAGAGAGGAGAGGGATGGAGAAGAGAGCGGGGGTGGGGGAAAGAGAAAGAGAGAATAAGAGACAGAAAAGTGAGAAAGAGCAAGAGAGAGAGGAATTGAAAAAAAAAGAAAGGAAGGAGGAAAGAATTGGGATAGAAGACGAAAGAACGAGACGCAGAAAGCACTAGATGATTAATACAGGAATGACAGGGTGAGTGAGAGAGAGTGAGAGAAAGAAAGGGAGAAAGAGTGAAAATGTAAGTGTCAAATAGCCCGACTCCCTTTTGCTATTTCATTTATAAAAGAAAAGAAATAATAGGGTGGAGATCACTACTAACCATAGATCAATATATCAATTTTGTTTCTGCTGCCTAGGTAGGTCTTCTGATTCGGTACATTGGTTGGGATAGTATATTCGGATATGATATAGGATGTAACTAGGATACCGCAGTTTTGGGGGTTGTTTTTAGAAAATAATTTACACTTACTTAAGGCATTAATAAGTTCCATATGGCTAATATTGGTCTGATAAAAGTTTGAATGGAGAGTGTCCTCAGCTCATTAGATGTTGATTTTGTACCCATTCGGAAGTCCTCACCTGCCTTTTTTGCTCCACTGACGTATTATTGACGTTCAATTGTGGATTTGCAGGTTTATCTCTATTTCTGCAGCTTATTTTTGAACATTTGAACCAGTTTCTTACTTTACCTGTTGTAAAGTGTGTTGAGTCTGATGGGGGAACAATTTGATTCAGATCTTAATCATTCTTTGGTCTTCACGTTTTTGTTTTTTTTTACTATTTTTTAGTAGCAAGTAATTATCAATCTAGATCTAGATATTCTTTTACATTCTAGCTTAGCTTTGACGGTAACACTGAGCGCAGCGTAAAATTGTCTCTGGATTATTCTAGATTTATCTCTTAAACTACAGGTACTTTGAGCGTCGATTATACACTTCATACGTAATTCTATCTTGTCCTTGACAATTGAATTAGAGCCGCTAATGCCTCTGGTTTAACCAGAAGCCCAACGTGAGTGATCTGCGTTCAATGTCACTGCATTATTTACTCTATGCGGGTCAGCGCACTCCAGCTCTCTTTACAACTTTCTATCCTTTATGTTAATATAATGAAATAATTAAAGAAAGGGTTAAATAACACACGGCTATTCTAACACTGCAGTGTTAAGTCCCGACCTTCCCGTGCCTTGTGAAGTGTATGAAAAAGTTTGGGATACACGGTTAAACGCTTACATTGAGTCCAAAGAAAAACCACAGAGATTTATTTTGAGCAGGGGGAGGCAGCGAGTTGTTGACACATCAGCGCGACCCTTTGCTAGCAAACCGATAATGTTATAACTCACCTTGAAGCATGTTATGAGAAAAACTATCTAGCAATTACGAATGTTTGATGAGATCCAACTAATCTATTGCAAAGCCTAACCCAGTTATCAGTTATGATCTGTGTAAGCCGACTTCTGTCAATATTACATCTTTCATTTCTGTCAACCTGTCTTTTTATCTTTAGTATTAAATCCGGTTATGAGCCAAGTTGTTCGAAGTTAAAATATGTGAACTCAGCCGTGAACATGGGCCCTTGACTTTGACAATCGTTTTTACTGATGTTCTAGTCAGCAAAATAGGCTTCAGGCTCGCGGGAAATACTGTTTCTCTAGTGCAATGAACTCTACATTTCCCTTTTAAATGTTTTGCTCCCTTTGTCTCTTAGTCTACTCCGCTTATTCATGGAGCTTTTCTTACAGCAGTATTCAGTGGAAACTCGAGGAAGACACATGCACAAGGCAAAAAAAAAGAAACGGTTATAGCTCTTGAGGTGTATAAACAATAATTTCAGTTGAAGTATTCTTCTGGATGCTAAACCGAAAACAACGGGCCATACTGTTCAATTGGCAAGTTATATGTAGTAATAGAAGGAGACCAAAAAAAAAGTGATATTGGCTTATCTTGATGACTGATTTAAAATATTTTAAGTTAAACTGGCTTTTCGTCCGTTCAGGTAGCTTTGTATAGTCTCTCTTCAAGTTGTTTTAAAATTTTTATCACTTTCTGTTCCAGGCCTTTTCCTTTAATGACATATTTCTCGTAGGTGAGAAAGGCGATTTTTTAAGCTATATTCTATCTAATGCTCATCTGACTATAAAAAAATGCACTTTGATTATAAAAGTCTTTTTCTCTATCTTCACCGGGTAAAAGTTTTACAGATGCTAAAAAGCCTTTAACTGTCTATTTTTTTTCATCTTTATATTTTGTACCTTTGTTCTATCAAATCTTCCTCAGCTCACGACTCTCCTGTCACTTCTTATTGTGAATTCTCGTCTTCGTCACTTTTCTGGTTTCTCCTCACCCCATACCTAACTCACTACTCTTGCTTGTTATACTTATAGTAAGCGCAACACAGAATGCCTGGTGTGGTCTGAAAACGTCTGAATTCCAGGATTATTGTTCTGCTTTGGAGATGAGTACAGAGGGCATAACCACAATTTTCTGAACTAAAAACAAAAGAAAAAGAACAAAGATCCTCACTCTTCTTTTAGTCCTTTCTTTCCATCCTATCTCCAACTTTTCTCCTGTATATCTCTAAATTTCAGTGTTTTGCAGATCGTTTTTTCGTCACCTGTCTCATCTTAGCCTCTTCTACTATTTCTCCCCTCTTATACCTCTCATATTGATGCTATATGTATATACGTGGATGGGGTCTTGGAGGCCTGGTCGTGATATGGATCCTGCAGCCTAGGATCAAGCTTTGTCTGGTGATGTCGATCTGAGTAAGACTTGAAAGTGTTTTATTTTGCATCATTACTATTGTAGGTTTTAGAAGAGAGAGTAGTAGTAGTAGTGGTGGTGGTAGTAGTAGTAGTAGTAGTAGTAGTAGTAGTAGTAGTAGTAGTAGTAGTAGTAGTAGTAGTAGTAGTAGTAGTAGTAGTAGTAGTAGTAGTAGTAGTGGTGGTGGTGGTGGTGGTGGTAGACCTAGAACTAGCAGTAGTAATAGCAGCAGCAGCAGCAATAGTAGTAGTAGTAGTAGTAGTAGTAGTAGTAGTAGTAGTAGTAGTAGTAGTAGTAGTAGTAGTAGTAGTAGTAGTAGAGTAGTAGTAGTAGTAGTAGTAGTAGTAGTAGTAGTAGTAGTAGTAGTAGTAGTAGTAGTAGTAGTAGTAGTAGTAGTGGTGGTGGTGGTGGTGGTGGTGGTAGTAGACCTAGAACTAGCAGTAGTAATAGCAGCAGCAGCAGCAATAGTAGTAGTAGTAGTAGTAGTAGTAGTAGTAGTAGTAGTAGTAGTAGTAGTAGTTGTAGTGGTGGTGTTTGTATGGTAGTAGTAATAGTATTTTTAGTAGAAGTAGTAGTAGTAGTAGTAGTAGTAGTAGTAGTAGTAGTAGTAGTAGTAGTAGTAGTAGTAGTAGTAGTAGTAGTAGAAGTAGTAGTAGTAGTAGTAGTAGTAGTAGTAGTAGTAGTAGTAGTAGTAGTAGTAGTAGTGGTGGTGGTGGTGGTGGTAGTAGTAGACCTAGAACTAGCAGCAGTAATAGCAGCAGCAGCAATAGTAGTAGTAGTAGTTGTAGTAGTAGTAGTAGTAGTAGTAGTAGTAGTAGTAGTAGTAGTGGTGGTGTTTGTATGGTAGTAGTAATAGTATTTTTAGTAGAAGTAGTAGTAGTAGTAGTAGTAGTAGTAGTAGTAGTAGTAGTAGTAGTAGTAGTAGTAGTAGTAGTAGTAGTAGTAGTAGTAGTAGTAGTAGTAGTAGTAGTAGTAGTAGTAGTAGTAGTAGTAGTAGTAGTAGTAGTCGTAGTAGCAGTAGCAGTAGTAGTTTAGTAGTAGTGGTATCAGTAGTAGTAGAAGTAGTAATAAGTGGAGGAAGAGGAGGAGGAGGAGGAGTAATATTTGTGAGAGAAGTAGTCGTATGGGCAGTAATAAAAGTGTGTAAAGTCTGTTCTTTTTCGCTGTTTATTTATTTTTTGTTTGTTTAACGTGTGTTGATGTTGACCCTGAATATAATACTGTGTTTCCGTTGTGATAAAATAAATTCAGGAAGAAAATATGTCAGTGAAAAATGAGTGATTTTTATTTGATAGACTTGTATAAAAACGTTAGGAAAAAATGTCATCGGGTGACGTAAAAAACGTGTATAAAAACATACTTCATTGCATGAGTATTCTGTTTCGCGATTTGTTCGGTTGCATATAAATGTCCCAAAATATACATCATTGGAAATTATTGAGGAGCAATTTTTAAATTACAAAACTTCTTCTTTACCTTCGAACACATGTCCAAATTACAAAATTTATTATTTGCTTTGTGTTTTAGACACCGAAAAATCATAATACAAAACTATTACATACGATGATTAAATGGAAGTTTTAAAAAGGCAAAAAAATATCGATTTAAAAAACCTAAAATGTATATTTACAAAATAAGCATCATTAACGGGTATTACATATTACAGAGAAAAAGTTTGAGTTTTTAGAAAGTGATACGTAATCTTTGCTCTGACAACGAGACCAATAAATTAATATCTTTACAATATGTTGGTAAATCACATTTATCTCAAACTATGTAAAGATAGAATACTTTGTCTTCCTCTACTCCTTTTTGGTTTTGATGTCATCTCCGTTGTTGTCATCCTCTTTTTCTTCATTAGCTTCTTTTAGTTCCTGTTTACTTCTCTCCATCTTCTTTCGTTTTTCTTTTAAAAAAAACAAAAACACAAAGTTCGTGTGGCTGCTGACAAAAATTTGTTTCTTAATTGTATTATAACATCATGAACACCGAAAACTTTTAAGGCTTACATAGATCTTTTGTGTCGACTCGACGGAAATGGAAGAAGTTCCGCTCCACTGAACAGTGAGAAAAATTCTATGACCAAAATAAAAGATGATTATGAAAAGGATGTCAGGAATCATAGAAAAAAAATTGTAAAAGGATTTCACAAGCGGAATTATAATTTCTTTCTAATCTAAGTCGATAAATGCACAGACACCGAGGATTGAGCTTAGTTTCCTATATGAAGCTAAACAACTTCAGAAATATGATAATTCTTTTCTTTCCTATTGGGTAAAAGGATCGTATTAAAAGCTTATAAAAAAGCTATTGTTTCCCACAAACTGTGCCTATAGGTGAACTGCTTTGAGAGACTTCACTGCTGCTCTTTGTTATTTGAACCGACTTGATCAGGTAGGTTTTATGGGAATACCAATGATAAAACTTGGATTTAATAAAGGAAGCTTTTTTTGTGTACCATATTGATTTTTAATGGATTTTTCCTAACACAAGCCTGGCTTTATTATAAGCAGCATTTGAAAGTGCCATGCTGTGTTTTTTTTAAGTTCAAGATTTTTCAGCTTTCCCCTGGATTTACTTATGAAGAAGAAAACCCCAATTCTGAAAGGTTGTAGCATAAAGCCATGAACAGCAATGCTGAATGTTAAGATTTATTATCAAATTAACGTCTGATGAACACACCCGCCTGAAGCAACCACGCTTTATTCCTCAACAAGTTGTCTGCAGCCGCATTATGCCTTCTTAGTGGAACATTTGCTGAAAACTCAGATAATGGGAAAGAAGAAAGAAAAAGGGAAACAAGAATAGAACGGATAACGTAGATGGATAATGAATGAGAAAAGGAAACAAAACATGTTCGTGCGATTAAAATGTACATGAAATCCTATTAGGACCATACAGGCTCCGCAATATGCCATTCCAGGCAGGCCAGCTATTCCCGTTTGTTTTGAGGTATATCATTGCTAATATCATAAATTAAGCAAGCATCTGTGTACAAGCGATATTTCTGTTGCAAGATTAATTTGCCATAGGGTAACTCTACAGAAACACTATTTCCCAGCATCTCGTGGGGGATGCCTAGCGCAAAGAATCCGTAGCCATCTAAAACAGAACTGGTTCTTCCTGCCCATAGCTGCTTCTCCTGACTTGGGGAGCATCGCGCCCGTAGCCAGCTTGTTGGGGAGTGTTGTAACCGCTATCACCATTTGCCTCGGTATCACTATTGAGCGCGGAGGAGTTGGTCAATGACATCACTTCCTGTTTGTTCTTCTTGCTGTGGGCTCTTGGGATGTGGAATTGGTCTTGGGTGCCTGTGAAGATAGGTCAAAAGAGTTCCTAGCCAAACATAACCATAGCAAGACCAGTAAAATATGCATGGAAAAAAATATAATAAATAAGGGATTGCAAACATTTTGTCACGGTTAACCATTGTGACGGACAATTTTAATCACTTCTGGCAAATTCGTTTGTCTTTGTCTCTAATTGGTAAAACTTTGCGTTTTTTTTCCTCAAAATTGATAAACTAGACGGACAGCATCTTTAAGTTTTGTATTTTTTTGGTTAGTCATTCGTTAAGATTAGACTAAAATCGATAGATTCGAAACAAATATGATGAAGTGGTGAATGTTTTTAACTTTTTTTAAAAAGAAAAAGAGAAGTGATGTTTCGAGGTGAAAAGCAGACTGTTTCAATACGTCTCACTTCTGTAGAGAAAGGTTCGCAAAACGGAATCGTACGTTATACGAATCAGTTTTTTTCGCGAGTCACAGTCACGTGGTATGCCCACGTGTCTCTTACCTGCTTTGCTGTTGGATGATGCTGACGTGGACGAGTCTCCTTTGACCAGGCCAGGACAGCAGCAACACAGACGCTCCATCCAGTACTGGCGGACTTGTTTGTCCCTGGCGTTGGAGCAATGTGAAGCAGTAAACATACGACTTAGATACCCTGAACAGTTCTAAACTGCAAAACGCAACCTTGTTCTGATGAAAATTAGCGGGTTCATAGGCAATCAACCAATTAATTTATCGTTACAACTTTATTTCGGTGCAGTATTTTTATATACATTATATCAAAACCTGAAAACTAAGAAACTGATCTATTTAAATAAGTATGAAGAGTACCTAAAAGCATACACCATGTATTGTATCCATACTTTAACGTTTACTTTGATTTAATTTTTGCACCAGGGGCAAGGATGATTGAAAGAACATCAAAATAAGAGCCACAGTTTAAGAGAATCAAAAATAATAATCGTTACCTCTTGTACAAAGGTTTATTTCTTGTTTTACCTAGAATTTTTATTATCTTGCTTTTGTACATTTTCTATTTCTTTTGCTGGGCTGCTTCAATTTTTCTCCAAACAAAAAGATCGAGAGAAACGGAAAATGATTATCGGAGAGAGAGGAAGCAAAAGAGAGAGGGGCAGAGAGAGAGAGTCAGGGAGAGACAGAGGGAGAGAAAGAGAGAGAGAGGGAGACAGAGACAGAGACAGACAGACAGGCAGAGAGATAGAGAGAGAGAGAGAAAGAGAGAGAGAGAGAGAGAAAGAGAGAGAGAGAGAGAGAGAAAGAGAGAGAGAGAGAAAGAGAGAGAGAGAGGAAGAGAGAGAAACAGAGGAAGAGAGAGAGAGAGGAAGAGAGAGAGAGAGAAAGAGAGAGAGAGAGAGAGAGGAAGAGAGAGAGAGAGAGAGGAAGAGAGAGAGAGAAAGAGAGAGAGAGAGAGAGAAAGAGAGAGAGAGAGAAAGAGAGAGTGGGAGAGAGAGAGTGAGAGAGAGAGAGAGAGAGAGAGAGAGAAAGAGGAAGAAGAAGAAGGCGGTCGATCCTAGTTCGTTGATGGCTCAAGTCCAGGCACTGTCTACTTACCTGGCTGTCATCATGAGGAAAACGATGAAGCCCTGGAGCGAGGCCGTGATACAGAATAAATACTGGAACACCAGACGGGCGTCTTCAATAGCCAGAAATCCGAAGATCCACGACAGGCCTGGGGATACACGGAATCAGTTTGTTTATCGACATTACCCGCTGCAATGTAGTATGGTATCTTGGAGAATTAGAAATGTAAGATTTCCAGTGAAAGTCAATTTTTTATTAAAAAAAACATTTACCGTTATGGAATTAGAAATAAAACTCATAACATAGTATGTGCTAACGAAAGCACTGGAAATCTTAGCTTGTTTTTTTTTTCTTTTTTTATTTTGTTGTTTTTTTTTTTTGTGTGTGTGTTTTGGGTCTTTTTGTTTGTTTTGTTTTTTTTTTTTTTATTTCACAATGAGATGAATTTGTGGAAAAGCCGAAGTTAAACTACTCTGCATGTTGTCCACTTCAAGGTATCAGGTCTGTACTCTGAACGGGATGCACTAAGATCATTTTGCATTAAGTACGCTTATGTAAACCCAATTGTGTGACCAATAAGAAATCACTCTCAACTTAAGGAGAAACACGTGTTGACGTACCCACAGGCTCTCACTTAAAAGAAAAAAGTTCGCAAAATAAAACCATTGGGTATTAACGGCACATACCTAAGACACAGAAACAAATGAAGGAAGCTCGTATGTTGACCACTGTCTGGTTCGAGGTTTGTGACGAGTGTTTGCTCATGTCCTTCCGGCGACACAGACTGATAGTGACCAGCACGAACACAACCAGGTTGGTCAAGATGATCAGACCGACTGGGATAGCGAACCCGTAGTAAAACGCGTCTAGGTCCATCCAGCAGCTGGGGAAGATCGCAATTATCGATGGATTGATTGATTGCTTTATTGATTTATGATTTGATTGATTGATTGCTTTATTGATTTTTTAATTGGTTGATTGATTGCTTAATTGATTTACGAAATGATTGATTCATTTCTTTATTGATTTATGGGTTGATTGGTTGATTTATGAATTTATTCATTGATTGATTGATTGCTTTATTGAATTATGAATTGATTGATTGATTTGGTATCGATTAAATAGTAAACGCATTGGTAGAAATGTTATACACAATTTATATTATGACACAAAACTTAATATTTTTTTTAGTGTTTTCATTTCGATTTCAACTTTGTCATATTGTATCTAGGGAAAAATCTGTCAAAGGACTGTAGTTACTGACTCATATGTAATTGGTATGAGCATGAAGCGAAAATGTATACCACACGAAGAGCATACAAGACTCTGAAAAAGATATTTTCGGAACTTTCAACTATTTAGACCAGTTACCAGGAGAACAAGGTGAAGCAGAGGGTGCAACATTTACATGGAGGCTCAGCTACTGCAAGACTGATTTACAGCCATGGAGCAGAAATTTTGACATTTTTTTTAAATATCATAAGCTGGTGTAAGCTGACATCCTACACACGAAGGAACAGATAGAGTGGGGTGGGGGTGGGGGGTGTGAATGGTAGGAGTGGAGGCATGAAAGTTGAAAAGATAAGTGCTGTAGTTATCACATGAAAGTTGAAAAGATAAGTGCTGTAGTTATCACATGAAAGTTGAAAAGATAAGTGCTGTAGTTATCACATGAAAGTTGAAAAGATAAGTGCTGTAGTTATCACATGAAAGTTGAAAAGATAAGTGCTGTAGTTATCACATGAAAGTTGAAAAGATAAGTGCTGTAGTTATCACATGGAGGTTGATGAGATAAGTGCTGTAGTTATCACATGGAGGTTGATGAGATAAGTGCTGTAGTTATCACATGGAGGTTGATGAGATAAGTGCTGTAGTTATCACATGGAGGTTGATGAGATAAGTGCTGTAGTTATCACATGGAGGCTGCGGAACTGATACACTTGACACCTGTCTGTGGCGGATTGGCAGATGCTGGAATGATGAGCATTCTTATCTCTATTCTCGAGTGGTCATTATAGTTTGTCTCACGGGTTCGTTTTTCATTTTGTTTTTTAATTGCTTGGTTCGGCTTTGATTGAGATATTATATATCTAAGGTGAGTTGTGGAGAAATGGCTTTCAGTTAAGGAAATCCATGCAGAGCAAGGTTTATAATACTTGTTCTAACAATGATTATTATTCCATAGAGAGGGCAAGGTTTTCTGCAGTATTGTGCTACATATTATTGTACACTAGATGCTCAAGCCTAGCTGGCACTCACTAGTCGTCGCCACCTTTATACAGCTCCGTGTCGATGGCCAGGATGATGATCACCGGGATAACAGGCAGGCCTGCAGCAGTCGGGGACAGAGCAGCATTAGTTGGTTTGAGGTGACAGAGATGGAATCAAGCAGCAGCAATAAGAAGTAATTAGGAATACTCAATGGTCATGGATACACAAGTACTGGTTGAGAGACAGTTAGGATAGTATGTATACACGCATTAATTAAGTATTACATGATACGCTGTAATATGACAAATATGAGATTTAATTAAAACAAGTTAATGTGTACTTCATAACCTAGAAATACAAGCAGTGGTAACAAAGCCACTGAACATTCAATAGCCACCTGTGTATAAATATTTAATTGCCAGTACCTCTGGCAATTCCAAATTTATGTGCTCCATTGTCATGTGCAGTAAAAGATAAAATAAAAATCACTGTGTACTCCATAGTTTTATACATGAAGCGGCAGACAGGTAAAGATAACTTTTTCTGACTCTTCTAGTAATCATAAAAAAACAAAAGGAGCATTGCATAGTCATAAAAATACAATACATAATAACCCAAATAAGTTGTTCTTCCTTAATGGATGACATACAAACAATATTTTCAACAAGTCACATTTATATTAAAGAAGAGATTTACATATGAAGAAACAATCCAAACATATCATTCTTATGTGATGCCAAACAAACAACAGGTTGAATAAATTGCGCTCGGTCCAAAGAGGGTGTTAGGATTACATGCATAAGTTTCAGGCAAGCCTTGTGATCATTCCACAGCTTATGACAAAAAAATTGGCTGATTTCATCCTCTGCTCTTTATACACAAATATTATACAGGCGCCCTTAGCACTTTCTCCATCATTCTATCTATATAACAAAGTTGTTTTAAAGTTAAGATTCCCTGGAAACGCCGGATTTTGCTTAGTTGATCCGGTGTGAGGCAGTCATGTCTTCTTGGCAGGTTTGTTACTTTGCTAATCAACCGAAGGAGCACCGGTGGCTGAGGTATTAGAACGCACGCCCTGATACTCACAAGGATACCCTTAGCAAGATCGATGCCTACACCTTGGATGGATGAGTTTAGATCCTCATCAATTTAATCTGCGCTTTGCTATCCTATTAATGGTGCGCTAAATTAGCTGACTGGTCTCCTAAAAATATAAGTTCTCATACCTTTGCGGCCATAGATGAAAAATTATTTATAAACTGCAATAGAATCTGTGACAAACCATATTAATCTTAGCCTTTCTTACAAATGTTGGTTCCACAGTTCGCTAAGCGGCTCTCATATGAAAACTAGCCCAGCGAGGGTAATGAAGAATTGGGATCATATGCGGGTCTGAACACTCTATCTTCAGGTAGAAAAATTAAGCTTTACGATATTTGAGAAAAGGGTATATGACAGAAAAGGAATGTCGTAACCTCATTATGGATTGATAGTTTTGTCTAAAAATTGATAAGTGAGTAGGGAACAAGATCACTTGATCCAAAGGCTGCTTGAGTCAGAAACCTAATAAATAAAACAGAAAGTAATAAGATCACTTGTTTTAAGGAATCGATTTAGCAAACAAGACCAAAAGATCATAAGACTGGTTCAGTGTCTCATAAAACTTTTGAAATGAATAAATCTGATAGCAAGCCACTGACCCCAACTGGGAATGGATGTCTTCCACATGTAGTGAGTGAAGTAAGAGTTCATGACCCTGACAAACAACAGGTACTGCAGCAAGCCCTCCATCAACATCCACATGAAGGAGGCGAGGATGAGGTAGTGCAGCAGTGCAGCCACGGCGATACAGCCGTCGTGGTTGGAGGTGCGCTCTATGCCGGCCAGGAACACCACCCAGGAGAGGAGCAGCGCCAGGGACAGCTGGAACAGCGTCTGCTGCGGCCGTCCCTTCCGGAGTTTTCTGAGGTGGGGGGAGGGGGGAGGGAAGAGAGGAGAGTTAGGTTAACTCTCTACCAAACTGAACTTTACCTAGGCGCGCAATGAGCTGTTCTATTTTTTTTTTCATTTTGCTCTAGTAGTTGCAGCTGGTGTAGTTGTGACTACTCATGTGGTTGCTGTTTTGATATTGTTTTTACTTCATTAAATATCTCAAAGTCTGTTGCTTTTATTCCTAATATAGAGGAGAACAATAATGCTCTATAAAATAGTAAAAATCAATCGATTAACTAGAAAAATCCTCTATTCAGGTTTAATAATTAACAAAAAAAAAAACCATTCCACGAGGAAAGAAAAGTTGTATTTTTATATGAAAATATAACCAAGATAGATGAATACCAATTTCAACAGTCATGTAACCTGCCATAAAAACTGAATTGAATATAAAAATCGTTACTCACTCAGTGACATTGAAACCATTGCATTTTTATATGGAAAAACTTTGCTAGTTTATTAGATTCACCAGATTTTAATAAAAGATTAAACGCGGAGAAGAGCGTTTGAGATTGTTATTATTGTTGACCTCACTTGATGAAGATGAAGGACAACATGGACATGGCGAGGCCGGCTATGGACAGACTGAGGCCGACGATCGTGATGTAGCCCAGGATCTCCTTGTGCTCCAGCTCGGACTGGTCGTAGAAACTCTGAGGCAGGGTGAGGCAGAGAGATACCGTTAACACATCGCGTGAAAACAACAAAAAACATTCAGCTTCTATTACACACGAGATGTTGGATACCCTGTTCTAG
>JAWDGP010007763.1:367500-397500 GCA_033675545.1 Elysia crispata | reverse complement strand
CTCTGTCTCTGTCTCTCTCTCTGTCTCTCTCTCTGTCTCTCTCTGTGTCTCTCTGTGTCTCTCTCTGTGTCTCTCTGTGTCTCTTTCTGTCTCTCTCTATCTTTCTATCTCTCTCTCTCTCTCTCTCTCTCTCTCTCTCTCTCTCTCTCTCTCTCTCTCTCTCTCTCTCACTCTAGAACTAGAACTAGACGCTGAAAATTTATTGGAAATCCCCAGTTATCTTAGACTTTTTGCATCAAATATTTAAAATAATTTTCAAGAGGGTTTGAGCTGATAAATTATATGTCCAACACTTTGAACGAGATTGGAAAAAATGTTCCTTTCTTTTTTTCACGACCCTAAAGGTCAACACTTTTTTATGCAAAAACTTAAAGCATGAATATGATTACATTGGTTCTGCCCAACGGGGGCTTCTGTTTAATATGCAAACTTCTCTGAGAGCATTGTGTTTTGGACGTACAAAACAGAATAAAATATAATCTGGGTAATTCCTAGCCACTGAAATGTTTAAGATTGAATTTCAGGAATCCACAAACACATGCAAGGTGACAGCAGAATTAATAACTATGATTGTACACAAAAAAAAAAATCGCATACATATGGCAGTATTCAATTGGCAAATGGGGAAAAGTTTATCAACTTTAAAAGTAGCCGTTTGATCCACTATCCAAACTCCAGCCACGCAGATTCAGTCTTTGGACTTGTATCAAAACCACAATATATTGCAACATCATTCCTAAATTGACTATAAATACCTGCAAGCTTGTTGTTAGGAATATTCTCGTCACAAAAACTTGAGACATAACATTAATTTGGCAAGGCTCGACTACAAAGACTAAGGAAGTATACGAATGTATTGATAATATGAAGCTTAGCGCCACCTGCCCATTTGACAACACAGAGTAAATCATAGAGAGAGATAACTATAATCATCGCTTGATGTTTGCTACTGAGATCTAATGATTTTGGTGCCAGGGACGGTTGAAGTGCTGCTCGGGAATAGCGGTCTAAAACTTCACATGGATTAACTCTCACTCTCAGAAACTGCTCAGGCAGGTAATTGGCAGACAAGTTTTCAGTGCTACTCGGTGCTGACAGTCTCACTCATGCGGATCATCCTAAATGGCAGAGTCGTTTTCTGTGCTACTCGGTGCTGACGTAAATGGCAGAGACTGTTTCTGTGATACTCGATGCTGACGTAAATGGCAGAGACGATTTCTGTGCTACGGTGCTGACGTAAATGGCAGAGACGATTTCTGTGCTACGGTGCTGACGTAAATGGCAGAGACGATTTCTGTGCTACGGTGCTGACGTAAATGGCAGAGACTGTTTCTGTACTACTCGGTGCTGACGTAAATGGCAGAAACGTTTTCTCTGATACTCGGTGCTGTTGACGTAAATGGCAGAGACGTTTTCTGTGGTACTCGGTGCTGACGTAAATGGCAGAGACTGTTTCTGTGCTACTCGGTACTGACGTAAATGGCAGAGACTGTTTCTGTGCTACTCGGTGCTGCTGACGTAAATGGCAGAGACGTTTTCTGTGGTACTCGGTGCTGACGTAAATGGCAGAGACGTTTTCTGTGGTACTCGGTGCTGACGTAAATGGCAGAGACTGTTTCTGTACTACTCGGTGCTGACGTAAATGGCAGACACGTTTTCTCTGATACTCGGTGCTGCTGACGTAAATGGCAGAGACGTTTTCTGTGGTACTCGGTGCTGACGTAAATGGCAGAGACTGTTTCTGTGCTACTCGGTACTGACGTAAATGGCAGAGACGGTTTCAGTGCTACTAAGTGCTGACGATCTAATGCTTCACGCGGATCACTGCAAATGAAAGAGACAGTTTTAGCGCTACTTGATGTTGACGGTCTATTGCTTCATATGGATTATCACTCACTCTCAGAAATTGCTCCGGCAGATAAATGGCAGCGTCTGTTCCATCATACTTGACCTCCATGTCGGAGAACTGTGATACCAGCTGCTCATAAGTCACCATCTCTTGGGATCCATCAGACAGCATCTGGTGGAATCAGAGATATTGACTCGTTTATCAAATATATACTCAAAATAAGTGAATATTTTAATGTCAGTAATCCTGACAACATCTTCTATCTTTGAACACCCAGAAAATGAGATGTAAATTTATACATTAATCAAAAAAAATTTAAAAAGAAGAAAATCTAATCAAAGGATACTTTGTGTTGTAGAGGAACAGCTGTGCGTTGTGTTTGTTCCAAAGACAAGTGCTTATTTTATTCCATGTTTTTGATGTTATCAAACTCTTCGTGTTGTCATTTAAGTAAAAAAACCCACTCAATTATATTGTAATCTATCTGTGGTATTCTAAATGTTTTTGATAGCCAATATAAGTCAAATCGCGCTTGTGCTTTATATTGAGTAACTAATCCTGTACATTTTCAATCTAATTTAAAAAACCAGTAAATGCTTATTATGTATCTTATAAAAGGTAACAGTGATTTCTTTCTCACTTTGAAGGTATTGCCTCTATAGTTTATGTTTTGAATTTATGAACATTTGGAAAGTCTCTTTATAAAATCAAAGTTGATGAACACAAATATTGTACTCTCAAAAGTTTCGGGAGAACAAAAAATCAACCTCAATTTATGAAAACTTTTTTTTAAATAAATCTTTGCGGATTGTTCAAAATCTAAAATTAAATAGTTATGCTGCCCTGTGAGTTTCTCCCTGGAGACCATAATATCAACTAAATAAGCGTTCAAGACTAATGACTGGCTTTATGAAATAGATGCGTGTTAATAAGTATCTACTTTTTATTTCCACAAACGGACACAACTTTTTCACCACAACACTACAATGTATCTGATATGAGGGCTGTATATATATATATATATATATATATATATATATATATATATATATATATATATATATTTATCGTGTCGTGTTCCTTGCAAATTTACCATGGTACATTAAAGAAACCAAAGATAATTGACTAAGTATCTACCTGACCTTAAGAGTATTAATGAAATTTCCACTTTACATTGAGTAATAGAAGAAGCTGAAGAAACAAAAATTTCTAGAGTTCCAACTTATCTTTTGATCATTGAGAAAACCTGAAAGACGTGATTACATTTTCCAGTGAGACGCAGATTAACAAACAATTGGGAAATACTTTTTCAAGTGACAAATATTAATTTCTTCAATGTTAGATTGAAATAGAGAAAGAATGCTTTGTTGTCTCATTAGTTTCAGAGCTCGTTCACAAACTTGGAATCCAACAAATTTTTGTAACGGTTTTAATTTTCAAGACATTTGTCCAACAGAAATTACTCCTGACCCCAACAAAGACCACTATTGAGCTTGTTCAAGCCTCCGTCAGGTGTGACTTGTTTTACCTTTATACCAACGATAATGTTTGAACCCGGCGCCTTCTCCTCCAGTGTCCAGACTTCCAGGCCGAGGCCGCCCGACACAACTCTCTCCTTACTGTCCCCAGGGGGAAGCTGGACAAGTGCTCCAACTCTATCCGCTGCCTGGAGAATCCTGGGGATTGGAGAACACACGTAGCTCTGGTACTGGAGTGAGGCTTGGACTTAAGAGACAGAGAGAAGCTATGGCATGAATCAGTTAGTTCTTGCCTGTGGGCCTGTACTTTGATCTTCAAAATTAGTTAAAAAACAACAACAACAAAAAAACATTTCTACGATTTTGCCAGAACAAAAGTAAAATTTGAGCAAACCGATATTGTGCCAAGGTACACAAATATTCATTAAGTCTTTTATGGAGGTAGTACTCAACTGGCAGAACTTTTGCTTTCAATGAGAAGCATGATATCATACCACCGTTTGTTTAGGAGGAACTTTCTCCCCTGGAAATTGTAGGTTTTGATTCTTTTTGTTTCAACATTTTCATTATTACATGGCACACAATTTCATCATTGAATTAAAAACCCAATGTTTTCCTCTGACCACAGACCTGTTACTAGCCTTGCCCAGTGACTGTCCATCTTGCAAAGTTCTCTCTGGCAGGGCGCTCACAGAGTCCACTGTCGCGAAAATGTCCTCAACTGTGTTCGGGTCAAGGTCGCCTCCAGTTGTGGTAACCTTCTGCAGCACGTCAGCCACCAAGTTCAAATCTGTTGGGGTCACTTCCTCTGAGTCCACAGACTCTATCAACGTTCTCAAATCTTTGACTGTTGTGTCTGTCGTGTTGGGGCTCACGGGTTCCTAATCGAGATATGATGGTTTGCTCCATTTTTTTTAAAATAAACATTGCAGATCAAAATATTCAGTAGACAATTAAGACGGCTATACTATTAATTCATAGTATTCTCTGTCGATCATAGTTCAAGAGAAGTTTTGTTCTACTCAATAATGAAAAGTTCTTGATAAAAGTAAAAGTCATACGAAGCTGAGTGCTAAGCCACAAATCTATGTAGACCGAGGAAATAGGGAAGAAAGGGATCGGGTGGAAAGATTAGAAATTCCTACACGACATTGACTATTGTCAGAATGAAGTTGGAAAACCATTGTTTGATCCCGTTCAGATGTGTCGCTGAGGATATCTGTACAAAACTGATTTTCTAATTGTTCAAACGAACAAAGGTAATCAGCACAAACTTGTAAAATTGTAAGTGTTGTATTCTTAACATTTAATAATCATATGGTGACCGTAACGTTCTTTTTGGATACTTCTAGATTGAATGTTTTTTTTTTCAAAATGCAGCACATACAATATATACTTGTAACATCGCATAGCACTTTTATAATGAGTACGCTGAGTCTAAAGATCGCGTCACTGGAGGAGGATGTGCCTCTCCACAGTTTCTCTCTAGATAGTGCTGACTGCTGAGGGTGTCTGACTGTAGTAGTAGTAGTAGTAGTAGTAGTAGTAGTAGTAGTAGTAGTAGTAGTAGTAGTAGTAGTAGTAGTAGTAGTAGTAGTAGTAGTAGTAGTAGTAGTAGTAGTAGAAGTAGTAGTGGTAGTGGTAGTAGTAGTAGTAGTAGTAGTAGTAGTAGTAGTAGTAGTAGTAGTAGTAGTAGTAGTAGTAGTAGTAGTAGTAGTAGTAGTAGTAGTAGTAGTAGTAGTAGTAGTAGTAGTAGTAGTAGTAGTAGTAGTAGTAGTAGTAGTAGTAGTAGTAGTAGTAGTAGTAGTAGTAGTAGTAGTAGTAGTAGTAGTAGTAGTAGTAGTAGTAGTTGTTGTTGTTGTTGTAGTAGTAGTAGTAGTAGTAGTAGTAGTAGTAGTAGTAGTAGTAGTAGTAGTAGTAGTAGTAGTAGTAGTAGTAGTAGTAGTAGTAGTAGTAGTAGTAGTAGTAGTAGTAGTAGTAGTAGTAGCAGCTGAGTGCTAAGCCACAAATCTATGTAGGCGCCATTAGAAAAAAATCTCAGGTTAGGATAATATCGCCTTATCCTTCCGATTTTACAGAATATTCCAATCCATCTTTATTTAAGTGCTGTGTGCTAAGTCTTGGTAACGGCCTTTTTTATTGAAACACTGATGTCTCCTGGAAAAAATTTTTGAGTTCAGTGTGAAACGCAACCATGCCAATAAAAATTATGGTCTATTAAGAAATGTCCTTTTACGCAATGAACTATATATGAAAAGCTTCCGCAAAAGTTATTCGTAACTGCCTGATAGTGACAGTACAACTGAAAAGAAAATTTACATTTACCTACACCTAAATTTCTAAGTACAACACACTTTTTCTCTGGCTATTTCTTGAGCTTATCAGTATAACAGAAGTCTCACATGTGCCATATCATTAGTTTGTGAGAATCATAGAAATCCTATTTAAGGCACATCCTGAGTTTCTTAGTATAAAAGGAATCTTAATTTTATTTTTCTTGTCATTACAAAAGACGCATTACTTATGCTACTTGTTCACTTTGCCAGTATAACAGAAATCTAACGTAGTCTATATCTTGAGTGAGTCAATGTAACAAAAATCTTACTTTGTTATATTCCCTGAATTTGTCAGTATGACAATAATCTTACTAATGATAATTATTTCCTGAATTTGTCAGTATGACAATAACCTTACTAATGATAATTATTTCCTGAATTTGTCAGTATGATAATAATCTTACTAATGATATTTCCTGAATTTGTCAGTATGATAATAATCTTACTAATGATAATTATTTCCTGAATTTGTCAGTATGATAATAATCTTATTTAATATTTTCTGAATTTATCAGTTTAACAGGAAAAGCTAACTTTGCAACAGAAATCGTAGCTCTGTCAAACCACTGTTTTGTGAGGACAACAGTTATCTTACCTACACCAGTTCCTAACTTTGTATGTGAATCCGAAATCTTACCTTTGTCATTACCTGAATTGGACAATATGATAAAAATCTTACCTATGTGATTTCCTGAATTTTACAATATAATGGAAGTCTAATCTATGCCCCACCCCGTTTGGCCACTACAACAGAAACCTAAGCATGCAATTTTATGAGTATATCAGTAAAACTGATTTCTGATCAGTGTCACTTTCTCTAAGCTGCTATTTTGATAGAGCCCACCCATGCAACTTGCCGTTCGTCCTTGTAAGATCAACTGAAGTCCAATCTTTGCCACCTTTTGAGTTAGTCATTATCAGTCCCCTTAACAATGCCACTTTTTAACTTATTAGTATAACATAGCATTAGGATAACTTTGACTGCTTCCCTCAACCCCCTGGTACATTTACGAGGGTCACGATGAACGTGCGTCATTCGTACGAACCTGTCAGTGTAAATGAGGCCTTACCGCAGACACATTTATAACTGAAACTTTCGCATAATTGCGCCAAGCCCGGAGTAGAATCAGTAGAAAGAGAAACCCAAGCAATGGAGTACAGCTAGTTAGGATCCTTGAGCTTAACGGAAACATTCGCACATCAAGGTTTATTACTAGAACCTGTCAGTGTAACTGCTAGGTGTTAATCTTCGCGAGCCAGCTCTCAGTGCTACGAGTACCGAGTGTTCCTAACCTGTGCTAGCTCCCTCAGTCGGTCTGTGATGGAGCTCTCTTCATCACCTCCGTCAGAATAGTCACAAAGGGGGTTCACCATCGTGGGTCCCCACATGAAACCGCGCAGTTTATCGCCCTTGCATTCCACGGTCACCAATGGAGCATTATCTACGAGGAAAAAAATAAAGCTTTGTTTTGATATAATGTCAATTTGGTACAACAGTCTTCGGCTGAATAGAGACCGAGAGAAGAGAGATAGAGAAAGGCAGAACCAGAGAGATAGAGAAAGATAGAACCAGAGAGATAGAGAAAGGCAGAACCAGAGAGATAGAGAAAGATAGAACCAGAGAGATAGAGAAAGATAGAACCAGAGAGATAGAGAAAGATAGAACCAGAGAGATAGAGAAAGATAGAACCAGAGAGATAGAGAAAGATAGAACCAGAGAGATAGAGAAAGATAGAACCAGAGAGATAGAGAAAGATAGAACCAGAGAGATAGAGAAAGATAGAACCAGAGAGATAGAGAAAGGCAGAACCAGAGAGATAGAGAAAGATAGAACCAGAGAGATAGAGAAAGATAGAACCAGAGAGATAGAGAAAGATAGAACCAGAGAGATAGCGAAAGATAGAACAAGGGAGACAGAGAAAGATAGAACCAGAGAGATAGAGAAAGATAGAACCAGAGAGATAGAGAAAGATAGAACCAGAGAGATAGAGAAAGATAGAACCAGAGAGATAGAGAAAGATAGAACCAGAGAGATAGAGAAAGATAGAACCAGAGAGATAGAGAAAGATAGAACCAGAGAGACAGAGAAAGATAGAACCAGAGAGATAGAGAAAGATAGAACCAGAGAGATAGAGAAAGATAGAACCAGAGAGATAGAGAAAGATAGAACCAGAGAGATAGAGAAAGATAGAACCAGAGAGATAGAGAAAGATAGAACCAGAGAGACAGAGAAAGATAGAACCAGAGAGATAGAGAAAGGCAGAACCAGAGAGATAGAGAAAGGCAGAACCAGAGAGATAGAGAAAGGCAGAACCAGAGAGATAGAGAAAGATAGAACCAGAGAGATAGAGAAAGATAGAACCAGAGAGATAGAGAATGATAGAAAAAGAGAAATATAGAAAGATAGAACGAGAAGGATAGAAGGAGACAGAGCCAGAGAGATAGAGAAAAAAAGAACGAGAGAGATAGTGAAAAATAGAATGAGAAAGTTAGAGAAAGAAAGAATGAGAGAGATAGAGCATGAAAGAGAAAGAGAAAAAAAAAAACAGAGAGATAATGGAAGCGATGGAAAGATAGAATAGAGACTGGGAGAATAAGACGAAAAGGCAAAAAGAGGGACAGATTTCGACTTAGGACGAACCTCCGGCACATGTCTGAGAACTTTTCCAAAGAAAAGGCCCTCGGGATGTGGGCAGATCGTACTCGTTGCCTGTGGCATCATCTTTGCGTCTTTCAGCCCAGCACCAGTCTATGCTTCTCACTTCCACCTGGGTCACGCCGAGCGGAGCCAGCTGTTGGTTGATGATCATGTCGATTTTATGTGTCAATAGTTTAATAACAACAAAACAAATAGATACAGAGTTACTTACTAACAATAAAAACCATTGCTGTCAAACCAAGAAAAAATGATAAAAAGGTTATAATTCGCGTTACAGATTATTGAGAGAAGAAGAAGAAGAAGAAGAAGAAGAAGAAGAAGAAGAAGAAGAAGAAGAAGAAGAAGAAGAACAGCGACAACAACAACAACATCACCAACAACAACAACAACAAACCTAACAACATAAAAAAACATGATGACAATTACGTATGAGGAAGTTAACATAAATTTATAAATATTATCAATGAAGATCTTAATAAAACGGCCTGTGTGAGAACGAAAGTAGTTGTGTATAGTCTGATCCGGAAGGTGCATCCCTAACAGTGATGGTGTTGAGTCTGATTAGGGGAGTGTACCCCTAACAGTGATGGCGTTGTGACTGATCAGGGGAGTGTATCCCTAACAGTGATGGTGTTGAGTCTGATCAGGGGAGTGCATCTCTTACAGTGATGGTGTTGAGACTGATCAGGGGAGTGTATCCCTAACAGTGATGGCGTTGTGACTGATCAGGAGAGTGTATCCCTAACAGTGATGGTGATGAGATTGATCAGGGGAGTGTATCCCTAACAGTGATGGTGTTGAGTCTGATCAGGGGAGTGCATCTCTTACAGTGATGGTGTTGAGTCTGATCAGGGGATTGTATCCCTAACAGTGATGGTGTTGAGTCTGATCAGGGGAGTGCGTCCCTAACAGTGATGGTGTTGAGACTGATTAGGGGAGTGTATCCCTAACAGTGATGGTGTTGAGACTGATCAGGGGAAGGTATCCCTAACAGTGATGGCGTTGTGACTGATCAGGAGAGTGTATCCCTAACAGTGATGGTGATGAGATTGATCAGGGGAGTGTATCCCTAACAGTGATGGTGTTGAGTCTGATCAGGGGAGTGCATCTCTTACAGTGATGGTGTTGAGTCTGATCAGGGGATTGTATCCCTAACAGTGATGCTGTTGAGTCTGATCAGGGGAGTGCGTCCCTAACAGTGATGGTGTTGAGACTGATCAGGGGAGTGTATCCCTAACAGTGATGGTGTTGAGCCTGATCAGGAAAGTGTATCCCTAACAGTGATGGTGTTGAGTCTGATCAGGAAAGTGTATCCATAACAGTGATGGTGTTGAGCCTGATCAGGAAAGTGTATCCCTAACAGTGATGGTGTTGAGCCTGATCAGGAAAGTGTATCCATAACAGTGATGGTGTTGAGCCTGATCAGGAAAGTGTATCCCTAACAGTGATGGTGTTGAGCCTGATCAGGAAAGTGTATCCATAACAGTGATGGTGTTGAGTCTGATCAGGAAAGTGTATCCATCACAGTGATGGTGTTGAGCCTGATCAGGAAAGTGTATCCATAACAGTGATGGTGTTGAGTCTGATCAGGAAAGTGTATCCATAACAGTGATGGTGTTGAGTCTGATCAGGAAAGTGTATCCCTAACAGTGATGGTGTTGAGTCTGATCAGAGGAGTGCATCCCAAACAGTGATTGTGTTGAGTCTGATCAGGGGAGTGTATCCCTAACAGTGATGGTGTTGAGACTGATCAGAGGAGTGTATCCCTAACAGTGATGGTGTTGAGACTGATCAGAGGAGTGCATCTCTTACAGTGATGGTGTTGAGTCTGATCAGGGGAGTGTATCCCTAACAGTGATAGTGTTGAGTCTGGTCCCAGAGTGCAAACATAACAGTGATGGTGTTGAGTCTGATCAGGGGAGTGCATCCCTAAAAGTGATGGTTTGAGTCTGATCAGGGGAGTGTATCCCTAACAGTGATGGTGTTGAGTCTCATCAAGGGAGTGTATCCATAACAGTGATGGTGTTGAGTCTGATCAGGGGAGTGTATCCCTAACAGTGATGGTGTTGAGTCTGATGAGGGGAGTGTATCCCTAATAGTGATGGTGTTGAGTCTGATCAGGGTAGTGTATCCATAACAGTGATGGTGTTGAGCCTGATCAGGGGAGTGTATCCCTAACAGTGATGGTGTTGAGCCTGATCAGGGGAGTGTATCTCTTACAGTGATGGTGTTGAGTCTGATGAGGGGAGTGTATCCCTAACAGTGATGGTGTTGAGTCTGATGAGGGGAGTGTATCCCTAACAGTGATGGTGTTGAGTCTGATCAGGGGAGTGTATCCCTAACAGTGATGGTGTTGAGTCTGATGAGGGGAGTGTATCCCTAACAGTGATAGTGTTGAGACTTATGAGGGGAGTGCATCTCTTACAGTGATGGTGTTGAGTCTGATCAGGGGAGTGTATCCCTAACAGTGATGGTGTTGAGACTGATGAGGGGAGTGCATCTCTTACAGTGATGGTGTTGAGTCTGATCAGGGGAGTGTATCCCTAACAGTGATGGTGTTGAGTCTGATGAGGGGAGTGTATCCCTAACAGTGATAGTGTTGAGACTGATGAGGGGAGTGCATCTCTTACAGTGATGGTGTTGAGTCTGATCAGGGGAGTGTATCTCTTACAGTGATGGTGTTGAGTCTGATTAGGGGAGTGTATCCCTAACAGTGATGGTGTTGAGTGTGATCATGGGAATGCATCCCTAACAGTGATGGTTTTGAGTCTGATCAGGAAGTGCATCCCTAACAGTGATGGTGTTGAGTCTGATCAGGGGAGTGTATCTCTTACAGTGATGGTGTTGAGTCTGATCAGGGGAGCGCATCCCTAACCGTGATGGTGTTGAGTCTGATCAGGGGAGTATATTTCTTACAGTGATTGTGTTGTACTATACTATCTAGGGGAGAGCCAACCTCCCCCTTCTAATTAAAGTGTTAGTCTTGGTAGCTGTAGATTTGATAGACCTACCTTATCGGACAGCGAGTTGACATCATCCTGGAACTGCTGCAGTAAAGTATCCGTGTTTGGGATATCTGTGAACCGTCCAGAGTTCCCCCCTGAAATCTGTTTATACGCATGCATCACAAACACCGCATCTCTGTCTGGTCCCAGATCACTAGGAGAGGGGGGAGGGGGGGGGGGCATGGACCGAGGAAATAGGGAAGAAACGGATCGGATCGAAAGATTAGAAATTCCTACACGACATTGATTAATGTCAGAATGAAGTTGGAAAATTATTATGTGATCTCGTTCGGATGTGTAGCTACTACTACTTTTACTACTACTACTACAACTACTACTGCTACTACTACTACTACTACTACTACTTTTAATATCATTATTATTAACAATATATAAATTTGTTATAATGGCAAACTTTGTTTTATGCGTATTTTTATTCTTGTTTCAGTTGCCTCGTTGTCTGTCATTATTTTTAATTTTATTTTCCTATAATTCCGCAGCACATTTGGAACTGGACTGAACCATTTTTACCGAAGGCCCACAGGCTTTAGGCTGTATCCAATCGTTTGAAGAATGCCATCCAGGCTGGCCAGAAACAGTTGTGTGGACCTCGCCTGTCTCTGACCCCTGCCTGGTTGATCAGGGCCGGGACCGTCAACAACTATCTCTTCCGGCCACTCATTGGTCAAGGATCTTAGAAGGGCCTCGGACCACGGCAGTACGGCCTGACTCCTGTCCAGGTTAAAGTGCGCAGAGTAGATTTCCATATCTGTTGGAAAAAGGAAAAGTGTTTTATATCGAGTTTATGAGGAAAATTGTTTGAAGAAGTAAAAACAGGTTGGGTTTTCTGATGGTAAATGTCCACCAATTTTTATTGCCTCTGTGAATTTACTTTTACATAAGTTATTTAAAACCTCTTTGTTTGCCTTTTTTTGAACATCAAATCATTCGACATACCGCATTTGCACTGATGATGCTCCAAACGCAACCAAAGTTTTAGTGATATTGACCCAAACGTAACCCTAGTTGTGCTACTGATAATGATCCAAACGTAACCCTAGTTGTACTGATGATGATCCAAACGTAACCCTAGTTGCACTGATGATGATCCAAACGTAACCTAGTTGTACTGCTGATGATGATCCAAACGTAACCCTAATTTTACTGCTGATGATGATACAAACGTAACCCTAGTTGTACTGATGATGATCCAAACGTAACCCTAGTTGCACTGATGATGATCCAAAAGTAACCCTAGTTGTACTACTGATGATGATCAAAACGTAATCCTAGTTGTACTGCTGATGATGATCCAAAAGTAACCCTAGTTGTACTGATGAGGATCCAAACGTAACCCTAGTTGTACTACTGATGATGATCTAAACGTAACCCTAGTTATACTGATGATGATCCAAAAGTAACCCTAGTTGTACTGATGATGATCCAAAAGTAACCCTAGTTGTACTGCTGATGATGATCCAAACGTAATCCTAGTTGTACTGCTGATGATGATCCAAAAGTAACCCTAGTTGTACTGATGAGGATCCAAACGTAACCCTAGTTGTACTGCTGATGATGATCCAAACGTAACCCTAGTTGTACTGATGAGGATCCAAACGTAACCCTAGTTGTACTACTGATGATGATCTAAACGTAACCCTAGTTATACTGATGATGATCCAAAAGTAACCCTAGTTGTACTGATGATGATCCAAAAGTAACCCTAGTTGTACTGCTGATGATGATCCAAACGTAACCCTAGTTATACTGATGAGGATCCAAAAGTAACCCTAGTTGTACTACTGATGATGATCTAAACGTAATCCTAGTTGTACTGCTGATGATGATCCAAAAGTAACCCTAGTTGTACTGATGAGGATCCAAACGTAACCCTAGTTGTACTACTGATGATGATCTAAACGTAACCCTAGTTATACTGATGATGATCCAAAAGTAACCCTAGTTGTACTGATGATGATCCAAAAGTAACCCTAGTTGTACTGCTGATGATGATCCAAACGTAACCCTAGTTATACTGATGAGGATCCAAAAGTAACCCTAGTTGTACTACTGATGATGATCCAAACGTAATCCTAGTTGTACTGCTGATGATAATCCAAAAGTAACCCTAGTTGTACTGATGAGGATCCAAACGTAACCCTAGTTGTACTACTGATGATGATCTAAACGTAACCCTAGTTATACTGATGATGATCCAAAAGTAACCCTAGTTGTACTGATGAGGATCCAAACGTAACTTTAGTTGTACTACTGATGATGATCTAAACGTAACCCTAGTTATACTGATGATGATCCAAAAGTAACCCTAGTTGTACTGATGATGATCCAAAAGTAACCCTAGTTGTACTGCTGATGATGATCCAAACGTAACCCTAGCTGTACTACTGATAATGATCCAAACGTAGCCCTAGTTGTACTGCTGATGATGATCCAAACGTAACCCTAGTTGTACTGATGAGGATCCGAAAGTGCTTGCCTTCGTGTTTAGCATAATTATTTTTCCGTTTTCCATCATTTTTTTTTCTTCACTCTTTATATCTAGACTATATCCAACTTTATAGATCTTTTTTTTTCAGTTTCATCCTTATTTTATACTCTTCCTGTTAAAAATGTGACACATTTTGTTAAATTTCCTACAATGTACAATTTAAGAATCAATCACTAGGGTTTACTGTTCTAACCTCCCACTCTTTGAGTCGCGGCCACAGGCTTATTACATATGCAGGATATGCTAACTTCCATTATGAAATCTTCCTTTCCAGATGGGGACTTGAACTTGCAGCACGCCTGTCTATAATTACTTACAAATTTTTCCTTCCCAAAACTTTTTCACATATATTTCCATTCATTTTAGCCTTGAAATGAATGTTCCAGTCTTCTTGCTAGAACATTCTCCAGTTTACGACTTTTTATCGCTGAAACCTCGCCAGGTTTTTTGAATAGACATTTGTAAAGGTTTCTCATTTTTCACGAAAAATGTATATACCTCAAACGTTCGCTTGTCTCTTGCGTGTATGCCAATACCCTTGTGACAATTTTTTTTTTTTTATGTAAACCGCGTTTTAGAGCATGATAAAAATATTCTACTCTGTAATCCTGAGTATGCCATGGCTTCTTAGAGGTATCTCTCTCTCTCTCTCTCTCTCTCTCTCTCTCTCTCTCTCTCTCTCTCTCTCTCTCTCTCTCTCTCTCTCTCTCTCTCTCTCTCTCTCTTTCTTTCTTTCTCTCTCTCCTCTCGTCCAGGTGAGAATAGGACTTTACTTCACAATCGTTCATTCTGAAACATAATACATTTCTCCAGCCTTTGAGCCTAAAACAATTAGATCTATGCTATAATCTTAATGGGTTTCAATATCCAAGTCACACGGTGCGTATATCCCCAATTGTTAGGTCTTCCTGTCTGAACCTTTTTTGTTTAGATTAATACCACGTTTCTTACTTTCAACTTTAAAAATCCCCCAATTTCTACAAGTGTATGGGATGGACTCCATTATTTTCGCTTCCAAGTCAAAGTTTCACAAACGCTTTGATCAAGCAGGTTAATGTTATGACTGTTCATGTCTACAGCACCCTCTTGTTTACCTGTGTGACATGTCGCTCTATCTTTTATTTTTAAATTTATATATAGATCATTCGAAGCACTCATCATCATATCAGTAAAGATATACGGTTATTTCTTGGCACTTAATGCTTGGACGCACGTGATTGCCTTTCAATAGGCGTGTAGAACTATCTTTGAATATTGTCCAGGAAATAAAATTTGCTGTTTTCTAATAGTTTTGTTATCAGTTCTGCGTCAGAAAGAGATACTGGTTGAACTTCACAAAGCTCAAATTCTGAGCTTTAAAAAGTCTTTTCTCCAAGGCTTGATTGATCATTTCATTCCAATCCTTTTAAAACAGAGAAATATTTTTTTCCTTCAATATATGAATTACTCCATTTCTGGAAGAATAAAAAAAAAACCCACAGCATTTCAAGAAAATAAACAGTAGGCTGGTTTATTAGTTGGCGAGTTGTGGCACTAAGATAGGAAGTTTGTGCTGCCTCTACAAATCACACACTGGTTTGTAAGCGCCTTATCCTCTCAAGTCTATACCGTCACATTTCTCTACGTGAAGACAACGCTAGCCGGGCTGTGAGACCTGCCAGATGTTTTAATAAATGGCAAGGACTCTAGAAGGGTCTGAGATAGGGGCACCACAGAAATCAAGTTTCCCCGAGACAATTAATGCAGATACATCACTTTACATTATCTTAAGTAGACCTAATAGTAGATTTACAAACAAACGGATTTTAGAAAAAATTTCTTTCTTTTTTGTGTGTGTGAGAATTTTTTTCTCAGCAACTAAGAAAATTTGACAACAGATACTTCAAGCCGTATTCACGATAAATTTCTTATATTTATGTGTTGCCTAATAAAGAAAGTAATAGGCTGCATGAGCAAAATCCATCAATCAAAAAATCACTCTAGAGAACCCGCTCTGGGCTTAACCCAGCGATATGCTCGATTGAGCAGCATGGTACCTGTAGGTCTCACAAACAGGTAGTTGGAGTTCAAGAGACGTGTGGAGCCGGCCTGGTTGTAGTCACAGCTGTAGGCAACCACCGAGTCCAGGATATCGTAAGAGCCAGGGCGTCTCTGAAGGGAAAAAAAACAACAACCATTAATATAAGAAACACTTTGAAAACTGCAATGACCTCTAAAATCGTAATCTCAAGTAAAATATTTCGCATCCATCGAGTTAGTTCTGGCAAGACTTGCTCTTTACAGAGAACCAAATCTCTTGTATGCACTGAGGTTCAGAAAGTTGAGTATCGTGTCGCGCTGAGGCAAACATACCAGCAAGTTTGTTATGTGCTCGGTGAACCAGAGATAGCATAACGTATTGTGAGTAAGTGAGCCACACGTATTTGTATGATATGCGCATTGTATACAATGCAAACAGTTTATTCTTTTTTTGTGCAGACTCTGAGACAGACAATATTCAGTATTTTCTAGAGTATGGGAACCATAATTTATCTGAAATTACAGATCAAAGCTGTTGAAATTAATAATTCAGAGCGAATATGATTGGTGAGTGAATTCACCTCCTCATTGAGACTGAGGTCCACGTCTAGGTTCAAGATGCCGTCACGTTGCGCTACCTCACGTCTCAGGGCAGCGCCATTTTTGTAGAGGGTAGCACTTTGCCGCTAGCGAGAACAACAAACAAACCACATAAATTAATATTGAGGAGAAACTCAAACTGATTTTTAAAGAGTTGATTTCTTGAAGAGTATTATACAAAGACATGTTTTGATTAAGATTATGTATTAATAACTAAGTTATATTAAAATAGAATGGAAGGTCCGTTGTTTGAATATTATGATGCAGTTAAGACCTTTCAAAATGTGTTTTTCAATCCTAGTTTCCCCACCCAACACAAACGCAGAGAGTAGCGGATTAACTTGTCGTGGCGAAGAAAAATTCCCGATGCTCAGCTCGGTAAGAGCGCTTAATGAGTTCAGAAATATATATTTGTTGGCAATTATTGATTGGACATTATAAGTAATTTACTTTAAACGTTTTAGAACTCTTAAATGTTATCTGTCCTTACCAATGTCAGAGACGGCACGTCACAGTAGATTCTAAGGCTTTGGCTGTCGATTTGTGCCTCTTCCTGGCCATCCCCTGCCGTACTGAGCGGAATCAAACCGCCAATCTGGCGGATGACGTCAGAGTGTGCCAGGATATCATTACCAATCTGCCGGATCAAACTGCTCGATATGCCTGCTTTCATTTCCGGCGCCGTCTGATCTACAAGCAAGATTAGAGGTGTCTTAAGTTTGAGAACATATAGAGTCAAGTTTAAGTTTGGTATAGCGACACTAATTTCATAGGCGCTACGGTTGCAATATATGTTAAATTATCCTAAAATGTTTATGAACTCTCAATTTCAAAGTCTGAAGATAAGTAATTTTATGTAGGGTTACCCTACTTTGTGCAGATGTAATGTAGCGTGGAAAATGGCTTCAATTACAATTTTAATGTTTTGCTTTTGCAAGTGTTTGTAAATATCTAAAGTATCTTTTTATAAGGGTGGCTTAGTAGTAGTTCTCGTATCATCAGACATTCGACCAAGACTAGCAAGCGCAGGCTGTAAAAACTGTCAACAAAGAATTGTATGAAAAATTAGTTACCACCTTCAGCGTAGCGACATGGTTTGAGAGACTTTTTACAGCTAACCCTGATGATCCCTTGGACACAACTGCGTTTGAGTAGCATGAACATTTTGTTCGTGTTTGTTGCTTTTTTTTGTTGTTTTTTTTGCGTGAGTAGACAAAAGCTAAGCAGAAGATTTGAGCCTCTGATATGAGCGAGAGACGATATCGTAAGGTGCTGCAAACAGTCACGTGGTTTAGGCCGCTAGCTATGGACAATAAAGTGGCTGCAATTGGTAACAGCATTCCAAGGCCCAGAGAGGAGGAGAGGATACTTTCATACAGACTGATCTCTTATTGTACCATTATTGTACGTGAGCTTTTCTGTTCTTTTTGCTTGTTTTTGCATTTGCAAGACTTATCATATTTTATTTAACATTCTTAGTCTATTTCTTTTTCTCAAATATCCAGTATCTCTAACTCTTTCTATCTTCCCCTTTTTTTTCCATTTTTCACTCAAACTCTGTGTTCCACCCGCATTTCTCTATCTCCCTCCTCCTGACCTGCATAAGTCCTGTTCATCTGGCAAAGCACCCTGAGTTTAGCATCACACGGCCAACTTTGTATAAAGGTAGGCTGGACATATGAAAAACGAAATGTAAATTAGTTCTAATTTATTCATTTGGAACATTTGTCATGGTACAAGTTACATCTAGTCGTAGATAATGTAGCATATGTACTGGTAGAAATGATAGTGGAAACCTCAGTACCCGAATTGCAACAGTAAACTTTCAGCAGCCGAAGCAGCAAGTGTTTTTATTAAACATGCAACAGCTAGTACAATATTATACGTTTTGCCGATTTTGCATACCCTACAATTTAAGTTAAATGTGCTTGGTGTAGTTTTTTTTAATCAAAAAATTGCTTTTAACTTATTAATTTCTTATAAGTTTTATTGACTCCTTGGCTACGTCTATAGAAGTAATGTAGGTGTAGTCAGGAAAGCCTCTATCTGCAAGAAACTCAAAGCTGTAGCTCAGGTCATACCGCGAATTCGCTGTCTTGTTCAGTGAGAGAAAGGGCAGAGCACCCTGGCCTGCCCGCGCTGTCCACCCAAAACAGAGTTGTGGTTATGTCGGGCTCCGCCACATCTATAGTGCTCAGATACTCTCCAATGTTCTCGATAAAAACTGACAACACCGCCTTGTCTGCTGGAGTCGAATATCTGTAGTTGCAAGGGACAAATGTTTGAAAAATCCCGAGTCGAGTCGAGTCGTTACTAAAATGAGATGAGTCTATACGAAAGTGTACCATAAAGATTAACTTGTAATGATTGTACAATGCGCCTTACGTTAAAAAATGTTTTTAATATTAATGAAATATATTATTATCTAAACCTCACTGGGTGAGCAGGACAAAACTGCTTAACTCTGGTCAAGGCCCAGTTTTAGCCATGTATACTATTTTTTTTCCCCAGTTTTTTTGGAGGGTTTTTTTTTTGCCAAACAATTCAAAAAATTTATATCGTTAGTGTTTATCATTGAGCGGTGTAAAAGCTATCATTATGATACTCAGAACATAAATCTAAGATATGACAAAATATCCAGTACATTAACATGGTCTTTATTTTTAGATTATATCAAAGTGCAATCCAGCTCCTATCTAAAAACTTCATGATTTTTGAAACATGACTGTGTATGAGCATGTAGGATTAGAAACAAAGTCGATTAATACTATACTGATGGAATAAAAGATGCTGTAATAAACAAGATAATCTGCACTTCTATTCCTAAAGCATTATGTGTCTATGAAACAAAAAACATCTGCACTTCGAATCTTAAGATTCTATGATTGTATAAAACTAGAACATTACAAATTCTCATCTTAAGTCTATGTGTTTGTATGAAACAATAAGATTAACACATTTAATCTCAAAACTCTATGATTTCGTAAAACAAGAACATTAACATTGTAATTTTAAGTTACTATAATTGGTTAAACAAGAATATCTACACTTCAAATCTCAATTTTCTTTGACTGAATAAAAGAAAACAACGGACACTTCCAATCTTCAGTCTCTATGGTTGGATAAAACAAGAACATCAAACTTCCAATCTTCAGTCTCTATGGTTGGATAAAACAAGAACATCAAACTTCTAATCTTCAGTCTCTATGGTTGGATAAAACAAGAACATCAAACTTCTAATCTTAAGAATCTATGATTAGGTGAAACTAGAGCATGTAAATTTTTTATCCTAAGTCTCTATGCTTGTATGAAACAAGAACATCAAACTTCTGCTGTCATCTCATATTTTCCATTGTCTGTTTTCGCTGGTCTAGCCCTACACTCGTGTTTGGTTTGGTTTTATTTTTAGTCTTTGACCAGGCTTTACTATTCTGTTGTTACTGTTGCTATTCTTGAACTAGGCTTATTGCTGAGTATAATTATTATTAATGTTATTTTTCGTCTTGATTTATCTAACCCTACACGGTACTAATTAGTATAATTATTTCATTTCTATACTACCCCGATCTTCGTGTTGTATTGTGTAATCTTGCTCTGGTGTGGCTGTTGAATAAGATGCTCATTGACTTCGCCCAGCTCTCTTGCTGTTTTATAAGATGCTCATTGGCTTCGGCCAGCTCTTTTACTGTTGTATAAGATGCTCATTGACTTCGCCCAGCTCTCTTACTGTTGTATAAGATGCTCATTGACTTCGTCCAGCTCTCTTGCTGTTGTATAAGATGCTCATTGACTTCGTCCAGCTCTCTTACTGTTGTATAAGATGCTCATTGACTTCGTCCAGCTCTCTTGCTGTTGTATAAGATGCTCATTGACTTCGCCCAGCTCTCTTGCTGTTGTATAAGATGCTCATTGACTTCGCCCAGCTCTCTTACTGTTGTATAAGATGCTCATTGACTTCGCCCAGCTCTCTTGCTGTTGTATAAGATGCTCATTGACTTCGCCCAGCTCTCTTACTGTTGTATAAGATGCTCATTGACTTCGCCCAGCTCTCTTGCTGTTGTATAAGATGCTCATTGACTTCGCCCAGCTCTCTTGCTGTTGTATAAGATGCTCATTGACTTCGCCCAGCTCTCTTGCTGTTGTATAAGATGCTCATTGACTTCACCCAGCTCTCTTGTTGTTGTATAAGATGCTTATTGACTTCACCCAGCTCTCTTGCTGTTGTATAAGATGCTTATTGACTTCGCCCAGCTCTCTTGCTGTTGTATAAGATGCTCATTGACTTCGCCCAGCTCTCTTGCTGTTGTATAAGATGCTCATTGACTTCGCCCAGCTCTCTTGCTGTTGTATAAGATGCTCATTGACTTCACCCAGCTCTCTTACTTGTGTATAAGATGCTTATTGACTTCGCCCAGCTCTTTTGTTGTTGTATAAAATGCTCATTGACTTCACCCAGCTCTCTTGCTGTTGTATAAGATGCTTATTGACTTCGCCCAGCTCTCTTGCTGTTGTATAAGATGCTCATAGACTTCGCCCAGCTCTCTTGTTTTTGCAGGTCGACACCTACCTAGTCCTAATCTTCTATTGTAACACTCTGTCTCCGCTGAACTTGGCTAGCTGATAAAAAAGATAGTTATGGTCTGTCTCAACTGAGTAAACTCTCGAGTGTATCGGTTCTATTCGGAGCACAGGTGGTGTGGAGTTAGAGCGTATGCACTGATATCCACAGGGACATTTTTCTTACATGTGAGTCTCGCACAATCGGAACATAAGTCTACGGCCTTATCCTGTCATCTCTGCCCGGCCTGGGATCGGCTAAAGTTGGAATGTAAATATGTCTGGGATCTCCGGGTTGTGGGTGAACCATATCGAACCACATCTAAAAAAACATGCCTTCATATTTTTTTTCTCGCCACCAACACAGCCCCACTTCTATGTTGTTAAAGTCCAACTTCACTGCCATATCGCAACTGTAGAATTGTGATAGTCTGTGTCTACTAACATAGTCCTACTTTAGTACTGCTAAGACTGTCCCCACTAAAGTAGCCCTGTTTTAGTATTGTATAGTCTGCTTCCACTCACATAGTCCTTCTTAAGTACGAGACTGTTACTGTATGTCTCCACAAACATAGAGTCGTTTTAGTATTGTTATTTTAGTCTAGCTCCACTGAAAATTAATTGTTCCACTTTAGAATTCTTTGCCTGTCTGATCTAGCCTTTGTCTCCTAGCTCTGTGGATGTTTTTCCTTACCTGAACGCTTGACCACCAAACTCAGTGACGCATACATCGTCTGCACCCACAAGGTCTGATGTGCTCTGGCTAAACTGAAGGTCAAAGTCCAGCGGATCGATGAAACTAAAGAAGCTCCCGCCGGCTAAAAAAGATGTATATGTGTATGCATGTTTGTAAATATGTATGTTTTGTGTTATTATCAATATATATATATATATATATATATATATATATATATATATATATATATATATATATATGTGTGTGTTGATTTAAGTGATAGAAAAAGGATATCTGTGTCTCTACATATCTTCAAGCATTGTATTTATTATTTCAACACAGAAAGCCTACTGGCCTTTAGATTGTGTAAATATAAACAATACTATACAATACATTACGTGCATGTTGTATATAGAAAAAAAGATTATTGGTATAAATAAATATATTAAGGCACAGAGAGAGAGAGACAGAGACAGAGACAGAGAGAGACAGAGACAGAGGCAGACAGACAGACAGAGAGAAAGACAGAGAGAGAGAGAGAAATACTGGCACCACTTACACTGCCTCTGAAGACCCTGTAGTAGGGTGGATGGAATCTCACACAGAAAGTTCAGCTCCTCTTCACAGGGGCTGAAGTCAAGGATGTAGAGCGACTCACAGGGGAAAACCTCTTCATCCAACCCTGCATCACTAGGCAGAGAGAGAGAGAGAAGACAGGTGATTAGAGAGGCGGAGAAAAATGAAAATAAAAGAGATAATGGAATTGTTTCCGAATTTTAAAAAAAAAATTAAATTACTTAAAGAGACTGTATTACAGAGAGAGAAAGAGAGAGAGAGAGAGAGAGAGAGAGAGAGAGAGAGAGAGAGAGAGGGATATGGGAAGAGATGGGGAGTGAGATAAGAAGAGATTACATAATGTATGACCGCGGATAAGAACCGGTGAGACAACTGGAAGTACAAAGGCATGATCAGGTAGAAGAAAAAGGTATATGACTGTGGGAAAAAATGTAAACCGTATCTGTAAGTTGTAGAGAAGGCGAGAATAAGAGAGAAGAAAGTGGTAAGTAAACATAATGTTGAGAAAATAGTTAGTAAAATTTATAAAGTCAAAAACCGATAGAGAGGGCTACCAGTGTGGCAAACATGACAATGGCGTTTTGAACAATTCAGTCTGCTAGTTTCATCAGCAGGAAAATCTAAAATCGCGCTTCTGTTGTATAAAATTAAATTCAGTCATGCATTGTCCAATCATCCCTCAAGTTTTTGGCTTCCTTTGAAGATACTGCTAGACGAGTTTAACCTAAGATATATTTCCACATGGCTCACAATATCAAAAGGACCTAGTCTGCACTTGAAAATAACATTCAAAGCAGGAGTCTGCTCCAAAATAACGAGTAGAGATCTGTAGAGTGAAGCGAGAGAGAGAGAGAGAGAGAGAGAGAGAGAGAGAGAGAGAGAGAGAGAGAGAGAGAGAAGTGTCTTGCTGATACTTTACCTTCCCTGGCTGGAGCGACATTCTGAATAGTGAAGACAACTTCCCTCTGGTGCAGAGAATGGTTCTGTGAGATTAAACACTGAAAAAATACCCAGGCCAACTCTGAAAGAAATTGATTTAACAAAGGAAATGCCATCAAATTTCAAACTAATAAAAGAACCAAAAAAATGTGAAATGTGATTGCCAAATAGATTCCTGTAGTGTTTTTCTTTAATGGACGAAGATTCTTGGTTCTTGGCGGATTATAGGATAAGGTTTTGTTGTTTCTCTCTTGAGAAGTTCTATTATTTGTTTTATTCTTTATCCCATTCTAGTGTTGTCGGTGCCTGATATTATCCCATTCGAGAGATCTTTACTTCAGGTGGCTTTATGACGTGTAGTGGATCGACCAGTTCAGCTGTTTCTGATCAAAGCTAATCTCACTTTCCTCGTTCGATATAGCTTAGATTTGTGGAGACGTTATCGTCTTTTCAGAGCTTGTCTTTTCGATATAAAAAGTTTTCGTCTTGACCTCGTTTACGTATGCGTATTTTTCTAGCCCGGAATGCTTACACGTTTCTATTGTATTTGTGGACAAAGTAGAAACTTAGAACTGCGTCTGGTATTTTAAATCCTCATTGTATAATGAAATCAGGTTGAGGTAAGTTCCTCTAGTATTAAGTACTTCTAATCTTTACAACCTTATACCTCTAATATTCTCCTCTCCTAACCATTGCAGCTAAAGAATTGTTATAGTTTCCTCTCCTGATCTTTCCAACCTCTAATATTCTCTTATCCCAGTCATTTTAACCTGTAATGTATGCAACTAAGTGCGTTTAATAATCTTCTCTTCTTATGCTTTTATTATTATTATTGGTATTATTATTGTTATTATTATTATTATTATTATTATTATTATTATTATTATTATTATTATTATTATTATTATTATTATTATTATTATTATTATTATTATTATTATTATTATTATTATTATTATTATTATTATTATTATTTATCATCATCATCATCATCATCATCATCATCATCATCATCATTATTTTTTTTGTTTATAACAACAACAACAATAATAATAATAATAATAATAATAATAATAATAATAATAATAATAATAATAATAATAATAATAATAATAATAATAATAATAATAATAATTATTATTATTATTATTATAATAACAACAATAATAACAACAACAACAACAACAACAACAACAACAACAACAACAACAACAACAATATAGTTGATATTGTTATTAATATATTTATTCTTTAGCATTCAATTTGGTATTAAAATAGAAGTAAAAAAAATTGCACGATTTTGAATATTCTGTTTTATATCAGATTATGTGTATGTTTATGTGTGACGGTTAAATTACAATATAATAACTCTAGAAAACTTAGTTTCTATTCCACGAAAGGTTAGGTGAACCGGCTCAGAAGAGAACTAAAGATCTCATCAGGTCGATTCCATGTGCCCATAGAAGTGTATAACTCAGATAAAACTATTAGTTTTAACCGTATTGCCCCAACACTCCGTAGTTCGTTTAGGGATACCATTTTCCAAATAAGTATAAAACCTTAACTTTTCAAAAGACGTTTTGTTTTCCTTAATTTTGTTCAAGCCTCAAAAGTGTTGAACACAGGATAGCAGGATTATGTTTAGTTTAACATCTGGCTGGGGTGACACACACCAGAAATGCTTGCAACACGATGACCTCCCTCCCACTAAGAGAAGAATAAAAATAGTTAATTAATTTTGTAAAATCCAAATCTATTTACATATTTTTTAAACCATCCATTATCATACAGTTATAAATATCTGCATGACTAAGAATTTCCACAAGACAGTGCAGTATTATGCATTTAATGCGAAAATTGGCGGCTTTCTTAAGAGCGTTTAAAAAGAATTCGGAGTGTAGAGAATTTACTGAGTCGATTTCCTTCACTTAGCTGGCCCTACCTCCCCGGAGATGCTGCTGTATCCTTCACGATCCTGTCGTTCCTGATGGAGTAGTCCGCCCAGAGAGTGGTGATTCCTGATTCGGAGAAAGATCGGTGTATTTATATATATATATATATATATATATATATATATATATATATATATATATATATATACCTCTTGATGAACAACATAAATACATAGATTCAACAGAAAGATATGGGGACAGATGTTTAGATAGAAAAAAAAGGCAGACAAAAATGGATTGACTTTTGTCTCTTTGAATCCTATTAACCCATATATTTTCGGAAAACGTTGGATGCTATTTTTGTAGCACTTAGTGTCTCATCCCTGAGTGTGTCTCTCAGACAATGGCTCTCCTTACTGACGCTTGTCATCAAAACGAGCTGCTCTTCCATGGCTATCTCTAATTCTCAGCGTATTATTCTGGTTCACAGGCACAATCACAGGCAAAGCTTATAACAGAACAGCTACTTTCTCTAGCTAGTGCTAACTGTGACAGCGTGTTCGTACAATCTGCACTTCACGTTATTTACAGCAAGTGGATCTTCACACAATCATTTCCGGCTTAACATTGTTACAACTCCAATGCTCATTAAATTTTTATTTGCTAAGTATTTGACTAAATCCACCTCATGCAGGTTCCAAGAGCCAGCACTTGGATATGCAAATAACATTGCGACATTGTGCAGGGTTGTATGTCACGAGATTATGCTGCATTTAAGGCAGTTGTGGATTTTGCACTATGTCCAATTTTTATGCTGAGTTGATGCAAGCATTTTGTTATAATATCTAATGTTGTAAGATATCGAATCATTTGGTCGGCCTTTACAGTTTTGACACGGTCAAGATCTACTCTTGATCACCACTACCTAAAGCTAGAGGCACTGAAGCAAAGAAAGGTCCGATCCTCATTAAAGTCATTAGACGAACAGAGAGTCCTGAGGTTGTGATAGAACCCTTCTAATGTCTGCGAAGACCTTAAACTAAGGAGCGAAAATATTTTTTGTGTCTAATTTATCTTATTTTGTGGCAGTAGCGACCTGGGTACTGTGTGTGGAGAACTGACTTCTGTCTCTTCCTGAGTCTCACTATGCCTGATTTAGCAATAGACATCCACTAATAGACTATGGACTGACTGCTTGATGTGGGGTGATGTGAACCACCACAAGCCTATCAGACTCAGAATAATCTACTGCTCGTGATAGATAATCCAGACACCAAACATACACAATATTCGATCAGAATAAGATGAAAAAAAAAAAAACGCTCAGATTTAAATATTTTCCTTACAAAGAGATTGTTTAGCACATCATTATGATTGAACAACGATCAAGGTTCGACTGGAGACGTATTGGTTTGTACCAGCTGTACGGTTTTATGGCAGTAATCAGAGAACTGGTTCTTCGCAATGGTAGATCTGCATCATCACCCATAGATTGGATGTAGTTCAGAAGAACAAAAACATCCGAAATACTTTTTTTTACTTAGATTTTGGAGGGTTATGGCTACAGCTACCTCTACTTTTCTTGGTCTGTCTTTGTCAGAGACACACTACTGACTGGAGTTGCAATACAGATATATCTATGATCTGTCACAGGCTAAGCAAATTCTGTTTACAATATAGCTTCCTTTTTTGACGTGATAAAATATTATATGGCTGAAATAATTTTTTTTTTTATTGTTGGTATGGAGACTTTTCCTCGATTTGCATAGCAGCGTTCAGCACCTTTTGGTGTACGTCATCCTGGGGATGGGTTTTTTTTTTCCTTGAGATCGGTCAAGGTATCAAAATAGATTTGGCCACCCAACATTGTGCGTGGCTTGCACTGACTTGAGACATAACGTCAAAGCGTGCGAACTACTTTACAGTTGTAAACTTAGCTTTAACTTACTGCCCTCCAATGGCTCTTTGTAATTAAGGAATGGCCGTCATAAAACAGCTGTATTTATAACTAAGAAAAGACTACTATAAAATATTTTTAGTGTAGCTGATAATGATGTCTGTTGATGAGAAGGAAGCACGCACACAAATCATAACAAGATAATCCCTAAAACTATTCATAGAAAATTAAGGAAGAAGTTTTCCATCAGAAAAACAGAATGATCTGTTAATGAATTGCTCAGAGGTTAGCTTTGATAATCACAATATGCTGTAAGGGATATTTTTTGGCGATACAAGCATAAACAACTTCAGCAATGATAGAATTTGTTATAGAAAAGCGCATAACAATTCAAGAGGTCAAGAAATCTCTTGTGAAAAAAAATCAAATTAAGGAGTCAGAAAATCTTATGTGGGGAAAAACGAGCAACGTTAGAAGTCAGATAACATCTGATGGGAAACAACATAAACCAAGTGAGCGGTGAGGGAATTCCATTTGGAATAAATGGGCATGCCATGATTATGTCTTAGTTCAAAGCACATAACTTACAACACTATGCTTGGCACAACATAAAACGCTGGAAGTAATCCTAAAATGGACTGGCATGAATAATCATGTAAAAGAAAAGTATTTCAATGAAGAAGAGCTTCAGCGGGGTTATATAAATGATCTCCTTATGCTTCACAAAGAGCGATGTAAAGACTCGAAAGGTAAAATAATGAATCGATATCAATAGCGGAGATAAAATACCCTCTGAAAGAATAAACTCTCTCTATGGAGCATGAAGAGGTATCAGAGAGGAGCCGTATGTATCGGCTTTAAAGTGTAAAAAGTGTGCGAATTATAAACTGGAAAAATCTCTTCATAATGATTTTGTTGTGATAAGATGAGAAACACATACCGTAAGCAGAGAGAGAACCTTTGTATCTCATGAGGTCTCCAGAGAGTGTCCCGCCATGATGGCGGCAGTATCTGTCAGCACTCGCCCTGTCCCTGGGGTAATCACCCAGTTTGAAGCAGATGGGCGCGATTGTTGTATCTTCATCGTTGCTTAACTGAGCAGCTTCTCCGTCGCAGACTGAGGGGGGAGACAAACACACACGACGGTCAGGATGCGTTATTTGCGCTTATATTTATCATTATGTTCAAAGCATGTAGCTGTGATATAATCATGACTTACTTAACTTACCGATGCCTCTTGACTCCTTGGGGAGCAAAAAGCCGCAAAAACATCACTGCAACGTTCGAAGTTTTGGCACGTCCTCTTTAGTTCATCTCATTTCATTATGGCCGCTTTTAAATCGTCTTCAATGCCCCTTCGCAAGTCTGCTTCAGCCGACCTACTTTCAGTTTCGCGTTGGAGTTCAAGCTGAGGGCATGTCTAGTTCAGCCCATCGAGCTCTTTGGCGACGCTGAAGGTGCTGGTCGGTTGAGTGTTTCCTTACAGTGTTCAGCCCACCGAGATTTTTTATCTCCTTTACTTTACATTGTATTTTCATTCTTGTCTTTAACCGGGCGAGTGGAGTTGCGGATTTGTTTCCTTTTTTTCTGAGAAATTAATCTCATAATATTTCTCTGCCTCACTGTAGTCTCTGTCTCTTCCGTCAATGAATCTTGACCTGTCACTTCTCTTCTGGCACAAGTTCCAAACTCAACACTGTGTGTGTAGTTTCTCACGAGTTTGGTTGATCTGGTTTTTCAGTCGTTTTCATCCTATGACCAACATCGATGTCTCCATTGTCAGGCATTATTTATATTTCTTGTCTTCTTTCCAAGAATAGGACTGCACGTTGATTTCCAGACCTCTAGCAGAGGGTGACATGGATGGTGAAACTTTTATGTTTCCTTTTGAAGTTGAAAAAGTAAACTAAGTTTGCTTTTGCGCCCCCACACAAAACACTTCAGTTTTCTTTTCTCCTTCAGACTGATTACATTGAACTTATGGGATGGCCTCTTTGCGCTTTGCCTGGTCGTTCTAACCTATTCAGTTGATCAGAAACTCCTATAACCATGTAATGATCCATGGCTGCATCAGTTCCGTATTCCACCATGTCATCGTGTAGGCCAGATTGCGATTTTCTATGTGATCGATCTGGATCTCCCTTTTGTCACTAGACGACTTCCACGTCTTCTTATTAATAAACTTATAGGTTAACAAGGTAACTTTGACCGGCAGGTCTTTGAACACATAGAACTCAGAGGAGACTTCTCCCTTCTCCTTCTGTTCCCCAACACCACGTCTTCCCATGATTTCATATCTGATTACTTTATATAGTAAAACAGAAATATATCTCCACAAAGTATATAAGGCCTTTTGATGGTCCAAGATTCTGACCTTATGATACATGCAGAATTATTTGTTTGTTTAAAGTGCTTAGACTTAACAGATACTCAAAAGTGTATTGAAGAATTTTGCAATTAGATAAATTTGGAAGTAATGACACAATGACCAAACCAAAACTGATCTTACTTCGAAACCGTGTCTGGCTGTTTGTCGTGTGGAGCCAGGTGCTCATCAAGAGGAACACCAGGCCAGCAAAGCAGACCTGAGGGCGATTTCTCTTCGCCATCTTGAACTTAGGACTTAGGAGATGTGTGGCTTCCCAGACTTCTAGGCCAATGATACACTTAGTCTTTCCTGATAAAATAGAACTCCTTCAGTTTCCAGGTTATATGAGAACTTAAGAGACGAAACAAGGAGGAAAAAAAATCAATCATCTTTCTTAAGAAATTAGAGGATGAAAAACTGATAACATTCATCAAAAGATGTAACGCTAAATATTAAAAAATAATTTAACTGTATGACCATTGGATGGAATAATTATATCCCCGTGTCGTACCTAAGCATATTGTTCGTTTCTTATCTGTGATGATTTAAAAAACAGTTCTTCTTTCGTTATTGTATTCCAACAGCTTCTTATTTACAACTATTCTTTCAACATTCGAATGTAATTTGAAAAAAAAATCCA
>JAWDGP010007763.1:345000-365000 GCA_033675545.1 Elysia crispata | reverse complement strand
TGGTTTGATGACAGTAGATATGGGAGTCTTGCTACTGCTATAAAGGTCATAATCATAGTGATTTCCTAACCCCTCAGTATACATTGATGATATATTCCTTTCTAAGCAAATTAATTGACTTAAATGATACTGGTTGCTATCATTCCTGTTGTTGTTGACAGTGATTTTGTTGTTTTTAATAGTCTTTTTCTTCTTTATCTTCTTCTCCTCCTCCTCCTCCTCCTCCTCCTCCTCCTCCTCCTCCTCCTTTTTCTTCTTCTTCTTCTTCTTCTTCTTCTTCTTCTTCTTCTTCTTCTTCTTCTTCTTCTTCTTCTTCTTCTTCTTCTTCTTCTTCTTCTTCTTCTTCTTCTTCTTCTTCTTCTTCTTCTTCTTCTTCTTCTTCTTCTTCTTCTTCTTCTTCTTCTTCTTCTTCTTCTTCTTCTTCTTCTTCTTCTTCTTCTTCTTCTTCTTCTTCTTCTTCTTCTTCTTCTTCTTCTTCTTCTTCTTCTTCTTCTTCTTCTTCTTCTTCTTCTTCTTCTTCTTCTTCTTCTTCTTCTTCTTCTTCTTCTTCTTCTTCTTCTTCTTCTTTTTCTTGTACTTTTTCTCCTTCTTCTCCTTTTTCTCCTTCTCTTTCTTCTTCTCCTTCTCCTTTTCCTTCTCCTTTTCACTCTTCATCTTCTTCCTCTTCTTCTTCTTCTTCTTCTTCTTCTTCTTCTTCTTCTTCTTCTTCTTCTTCTTCTTCTTCTTCTTCTTCTTCTTCTTCTTCTTCTTCTTATTCTTCTTTCTCTTCTTAATATTATTATTATTATCATTAATATATTTTTACTATAATAATTACTATAATTATTATAATTTTTATTATTATTATTATTATTATTATTATTATTATTATTATTATTATTATTATTATTATTATTATTATTATTATTATTATTATTATTATTATCTTTTCTTCTCTGCATCCTCTTTCACTTCCTTTTTTTCTTCCTCTTCCTCTTTCTTCAATGACATCACCATCTTCTTCTTCTCCTCCTTCTTCGCCTTTATATAATTATATATAAAGAGAGAGAGGGTGTGAGATAGAAAGGATAAGATGTGTGGGTGGACAGATGTGTGTGTGTGTGTGTAAGCATAGGGGAGCGTTGGACGAGGTGGTCTACTTTACTTGTTACAAAGATATTAAAAGCTGACCTTATTCAATTTCTTTGACTTGTAGACATAAATCATTGATATCATTTTGCGAAAAAGTTCGATCTTAGGTCTGCAGAAATCGCAGTTTTGCTCTGATAATTCCCAAAGAACACTGACAAAGAGAGAGAGAGAGAGAGAGAGAGAGAGAGAGACAGAGAGACAGAGAGACAGAGAGAGACAGAGAGAGACAGAGAGAGTTAGGGGGGAGGGAGAGGCGAGAAGTTTAGATAAAGTGACAGACAGACAGACTCTGAGAATCAAAGAATCTGAGACAGAGAGGGGTTGATAGAGAAAAGACAGGGATAAAGAACGAGAGATAAAAATGATACTGTGCAGCAAAAGAGATGAAGAGACAAGAGGTATGCAATGGAGCAGAATTTCTTTTTTAATCTCATTTTTTTTTCCTTTGTGATATGTTTACCTTAGTCATATAATAGGCCTTTTTTTTTCTTTTTATATTTAAATTTTTGAAGACCTAGATTCTCTAGTCACCTAGACCTAGTCCCCAGTAACATACCACCACAGGGCGCTGACTGTCACGCATGAACAAGTCCATACAGCAGCAGGTAGTCCTTCCCTCCACATACACACGCTAATCTTGTTGATAGGGGAAATTCCTGAACAGACTAAGTCTGGATAGTAGGTCTACGTCTGGGCCTGCTGGATCTTATTACTGTTAAAAACATTACCTTCAACAGATGCTTTCATTCTAAAGAGAGCAGAGTTACAGGGAATCTTTTGGTGAACTAAAACCGCTTCTAGAACAGAAATCAACCCATCAGGTGACCAACTCTCCAGCGTGGGCGATCATGACTCCACGCATCTCCATCCCTCGTCCCTTTCAGTACATCTGTCACTCGTTCTACTTTCATCCTCATTGTTAGTCCATTCACCATCTTTTCTCGCTGCTTTTCCCTTCGTTCATTCCATGATCCAGTTGTCACAAGATGTTCTAGTTTCTCTCATCTCATGGCAAAAAAAGGTTGCCTTGCCTTGTACGTGTTATATTTATGAGTGATCTTGTTGCGTCAGTTTTTCGTAACACTGTTTCATTTTTTATTTCTTTGCAGTCCTTGAGATTCTGTTGCCTACAGTTGCTTTTGTAACTGGTTTGAAATTGTCCAGGCTTCGCATCCATACACTAGAAAGTACAATCTCGCATTCCAAGACTCTTCCTTTTGTGTGATATGGTTATTTGTTAATATTGATATTATTCTCTGGGAATTATTTTTTTGCTGGAGCTATTCGTAGTACTCTTTCAGTGTTGTTGCGTCCATTACCCGTATTCGAATTGATCCCTGTGGTTGGGTTTATTCCCCTTGATGAAGGTGTTGGTCTGTGGTCTCTCTTGTTTCCAATGATGACTGGTACTTCTGTCTTTTTGCCACGGTACCCTGCCTTTCTGCTTTCGTCTTTAACAAGGTCTAATAATTTTTGCAAGCCTTCTTTATTTTCTGCGTATTTGAAGTTACGCCCTCCTACTTTAATTCTTGGGTATCCTTCTATATGGAGCGTAAAAATTATTATTTTGCAATATTCGAATGATTCGAACATTTTTATAGCCATTGCAAATGTTAGCAAGTGTTGAACTATATAAATGGTAGAAATTAGCCAGGCATGTTGGCTCCGTGGTCTAGGATGTTTAGGCTGGTTATACGCGGAGTGAAGTGTTGAACGGGCTGAAAGGTCAGCTAAAAGGTAAAATAAATAGCTCGATCTACATATAGGACTAGATAGATAGGTGCATAAAAAATCAAATCCCGAAAAATATAAGGAGATAGATATTTGATTTTATGATAAATTGATCATGAGATAATAAATTTGAATGGCAGACAAAGAGAAGAAGAGAAAAGTAGACAGGTAAACAGACAGATGGATATGTAGATAGATATATTAACTTATTAATAGATGTAAAGAGAAGTCGAAAATAGTTAAGAAAAGTAGGTATGTAAACAGACATATGGATAGATAGATAGATAGATAGATAGATAGATAGATAGATAGATAGTTAGATAGACAGATAGATAGATAGATAGATAGATAGGTAGATAGATAGATAGATAGATAGATAGATAAATAGATAGATATTTATAAAATTGTTGAGAGAATGATAAAAAGATAAGTCAAAAATAGAGAGATAGAGAGAGAGAGAGAGAGAGAGAGAGAGGGGGGGGGGAGGGGTATATGGACTGATTAATAGAAAGATAGATAGATATATAAGTGGGGGCAGTCCACTGGGACAAAGGTAAGAATTAAGAACTTAATTCACTCTAAGGGAGTTCTGAGCAGAAACAAAAAGTTGATTAAGAATGAAAATAGACAAAAAAATTACTTGCCCTTTGTGGGATTTGAACCCCTAACTTAATGCAGTGTCGGCAGCGACCGATATGGCATATGTAGAGACCTTGCTTGACTGTGAGAAATTGGCACAGAACGCTAACTAAAACTGAAGCTTTACAGTTTATGGCTAGATAGATAAGATAGGTTAGAGGAGTGAAAGATTGTTGGGTGGGAAATTAGACAGATAGATAGATAGAACGATTAATAGATAGGCCTAGATAGAGGAAAAAAATAGGAGGGACGGAGAGATAGATGGTGAGAGAGAGAGAGAGAGAGAGAGAGAGAGAGAGAGAGAGAGAGAGAGAGAGAAATGGAAAGGCAGATTGATTGGTTAATGAAAAGAATGTTGATTGACTGATAAATAGGTTTCGATAGAGCCATAAGGCAGATGATAAGATCACACTAGAATGTAATTTTTGAGAGCATTTATGACAAAAAACAATCTTGGTAGCGGTGCGAAATTTTATCTTCCCAGACGTTTATGGTAAAATGACGACCTATCGAATACTTCACCGCCAAAGCGTAATGATCTATGGTTTTACGATTTCATGCAGTTTAAAACAAAGGCCTTGCCATGTATTTCTTTTTCTTTGCCTAGGATGAATGCCATGGGTCTAGATCTTGAAATATATATATATATATATATATATATATATATATATATATATATATATATATATATATATCGATCTAGATCTATTAAAAAATTTTGTCCAACTTTTTCTAATCATAATTACCACCTAATTATTTCTCGCACTGAAAATGAGCTCACGCTGTCCTTATCAAAACTTACCGTATTTCTTCGACTGAAAGTTGATATAGCGAATCCACACTGTTTACGCTGTGGCTTCTTTTGTACAAATACCTAGATCTAGATCTAAAGGCTTATAACATTTTTAGTACGCCATTGAAACAGTAAGCCTCAAACACCTAGGTTAAACATGGGAGAAGTCCATATACAGAGTAAGTGCCACTTAAATATCACTTGAAAAGATGTCCCGCACCTCACTTCGATCAAACACTGAAGTAACTGTGTATTTGTACGGATTTAACTACACCTAACCCGACCAAACTTAGTCCACACCACTACTTCAAAACACTAGTCAAGTGGAAAAATAGAGGGTCTTGACATCTCTCCCCCACCCCTTTCTCATCGCTCTCTCTCTCTCTCTCTCTCTCTCTCTCTCTCTCTCTCTCTCTCTCTCTCTCTCTCTCTCTCTCTCTCTCTCTCTCTCTATCTATCTCTCTCTCTCTTTCTTTCTCTCTCTCTTTCTCTCATAAATCTTCCCCCCACCCCTTTCTCATCGCTCTCTCTCTCTCTCTCTCTCTCTCTCTCTCTCTCTCTCTCTCTCTCTCTCTCTCACCCCCCCCATCTCTCTCTCCCTCTCTCTCTCTCTCTCTCTCTCTCTCTCTCTCTCTCTCTCTCTCTCTCTCTCTCTCTCTACCTCTCTCTGTAATAGTATTTGTTATGTCTTTTTGTCTCTCTTTATCTCTAATTTTTTTAGTGAACTTTGTCGACCCATGTTACCTTAGCATTCCGGCCAGAAATTGTGTGACGCTGCTAGCTATGCGCCGCCCTCCTATGTCATATTGTCATGACTGTGGATCTATGCCGCCCTCCTATGTCATATTGTCATGACTGTGGATCTATGCCTCTATTCGGTTTGGGTAGTGACAGATATACCTAGATCTAGATAGAAAATACTGGTTTCGACTCAGCAGGCAGGCCTATCCTTTCGGTGACGTGGCCTGTTCAGTCAAGCGGAACTGCAGCAAATAAAAATAGAAGGAACAGCCCTAGGTGGGGAAAAGCAGTAAGAAAAATCGACGTAACATCCATATTACCAGTCTAACTTCTTCAAAAATGGGCTATTTTTTGTTTAAATATTGTTATTGTTGTTCTGAATACGTTGGTTGTGATATCTGTGTAATATTAGCTCTTGCATTTACTCACTTTTTTTTTCCTTTATTTCCCCATATGGTACGACTGCTGCACTAACATAGAGGAACAGTCAGAATATAACCTCTTCTTAACATAGAGGAACAGTCAGAATATAACCTCTTCTTAACATAGAGGAACAGTCAGAATATAACCTCTTCTTAACATAGAGGAACAGTCAGAATATAACCTCTTCTTAACATAGAGGAACAGTCAGAATATAACCTCTTCTTAACATAGAGGATCAGTCAGAATATAAACTCTTCTTAACATAGAGAAACAGTCAGAATATAGCCTCTTCTTAACATAGAGGAACAGTCAGAATATAACCTCTTCTTAACATAGAGGAACAGTCAGAATATAGCCTCTTCTTAACATAGAGGAACAGTCAGAATATAACCTCTTCTTAACATAGAGGAACAGTCAGAATATAGCCTCTTCTTAACATAGAGGAACACTCAGAATATAGCCTCTTCTTAACATAGAGGAACAGTCAGAATATAGCCTCTTCTTAACATAGAGGAACAGTCAGAATATAACCTCTTCTTAACATAGAGGAACAGTCAGAATATAACCTCTTCTTAACATAGAGAAACAGTCAGAATATAACCTCTTCTTAACATAGAGAAACAGTCAGAATATAACCTCTTCTTAACATAGAGGAACAGTCAGAATATAACCCCCTTCTTAACACCAGCGCCAACTCGAACTTTTCAATATTATTATTTCCATGTCACCTAAAAACAGAAGAAAAAAGGTGTCCCAAATGTATTTAAAAAATTTTTAGAGTTTGAAAAACTTATGTTCTAAGTGCGCGCCACTTGTTGGGAATGAATTTTTACTTCTAGCAACAAATACTGTCGATTGCAGTGGTGGAAAAACCCTGGCACTTGTATTCTCGAGTTGTTTTGAAATATTATTGCATCATTACCAAATGTCTCCAAAGTTTCTTCCTTCAAGGATGTAGTTAACATTTTTTTTTTAATATCGTGTCACGTATTGAAAAGATTGATAGAAATGTAGGATGAAAGAATTTCCTCACTAGATCTATCCGCAGTTCTCCCAACGCACCCAGAATGTTCCCACAACATACTAGGGTGTCAACATAGTTTTCCTTCCTAATTTTTTAGGTGTTGGCGATAGTAATTTTTTCGAGGTCATGGTAAGCATCGTGGCTAGAGACACATCAAGGAGCGGAAGATATATCATTTAACAATAACCGTTATGTATTAAGAGGTGGCAGTTTCCGGCACTGTATTCCTTCCTAAAGAGAGATTAAATCACTGGGTTTTTTTTCTAACCTTCTTTCACATTTCGATTTATATAGGGTTGTTTTTTTTATCCCACTCTCTGTCTGCCTGTCTGTCTGTCTGTCTGTCTGTCTGTCTGTCTCTCTCTCTCTCTCTCTCTCTCTCTCTCTCTCTCTCTCTCTCTCTCTCTCTCTCTCTCTCTCTCTCTCTCTCTCTCTCTCTCTCTCTCTGTGTCTCTGTCTCTCTCTCTGTCTCTGTCTATCTGTCTGTCTGTCTGTCTGTCTCTGTCTGTCTCTGTCTCTCTGTCTCTGTCTCTCTCTCTCTCTCTCTCTCTCTCTCTCTCTCTCTCTCTCTCTCTCTGTGTGTGTCTCTGTCTCTCTCTCTGTCTCTGTCTATCTGTCTGTCTGTCTGTCTGTCTCTGTCTGTCTCTGTCTGTCTCTGTCTCTCTGTCTCTGTCTCTCTCTCTCTCTCTCTCTCTCTCTCTCTCTCTCTCTCTCTCTCTCTCTCTCTCTCTCCCTCTCCCTCCCTCCCATCTCCCTCCCTGCTTTTCTATAACAAATTTAAGGAACAGGATCATTATAATGTTTAAGAATTGAAGCTTATAAGAAAGCCACGATAGTGTCTTTGGTGCACTGAAAAGTAGGCTTAAAAGGAGATACTGACGGAAACCAGCGCAAAGATAATTATACGGAAACTGTTAAAAAAGATGGAAAAGGATGACCGAGAGGTGCAGAAGCAAGCAGTTTAAACATAGTAATGAAAACCGAGCAAATGAAACTTTCATTTTGTTAAGCTCATAAACAAAAGTTAAAAAAAAAACACCAAAGTTTTTCCGCTTTGCACAAATTACAATGAAAGTTATTTTTAAATGGCTTGAAGCGACTTTCAATTTCTTGATACTATGTTACTGATGAGGGATATACTTGTCACATCCTCCATAATTATATCCATCTCATTAAATTTCTCAAGCTTCGTAAGCCAAAACCTCTTTTTGGTTTTTGAACAAATATTAATTTTATATTTGTGTGCGAGGTCCATGAACACTTCCGAATGTTAGTTTTTGTAGTAGTCACCTTCATATGACCTGCACATCTTGCTCTCGAAAGTGTTTTTTTTTTAATATTGTTTGCTTATTTTTTTTTTTTTGGTTTGCTGGTTTTTGTTTTTTTTCCTTTTCCACTTTGTGTTTAGTTTTGGAAATAGAGAAGATACTTAGCAATATAGGTCAGCGAAATCCGTTGCCTCGCTACATTCTATTGAATCACAGTCACACCCAAAACTGTTTGATTGAACGATTGGCTGCAGCCCGTCCACAAGAGAATCCAGACCAGGAAAGTACGGAGTTCGAGCGTGCCGGCAGTGAGAACATAAACGTCCAGTAGACGGACCGACCCAATAACCTTGCTGGTGGGAAACCGACACTAAAACCTACCCGCGAATGTGGGAGAGGACTTTCTAATTTCTAACGATACAATCACTTGTCACCCCTAGCGCTGTCAATAAACCTAGGCAGAGCTTGTGCTTTATTAGATCGGGCTGTTTGGTTGAGAGGAGGTTAAAATACAGGAAAGAAAGTCAGCGGAGGATAGAAATTGCCCTAATGTTCCTCCCAGAGGTACCGCTTGGCTGAGAGAGCGACAAGTCGTAAGTCACTGTGCCGAGTACACCATGAAATCTGGAATCTTTGGGTTATAATATGGTATGGCTGGAAAAGGTTTCTTTCAGTAATACTTGACGGAGGAGTTGAAATTTAACTTTCAAACATTTCCTTTGTCATCTCCTCTTCTCTCTCCTTTACCTCCTTTTTCTCCTCCTTCTCCCTAAACTCCTCAACCTGCTCCTCATCCTTCTTCCTCTTAGTCCTCCATTAATGTTCTCTTACTCTCATATTCCGATCCTACTCTTTTTTCTGTTAGTTTTTAAAAGCCTTGATGTGTTCACACGCAGTCTTCATTCATTTTAATTGCATTTTAGATACGGTATGTAAATGTCGTTAGCCTAGTATTACATTGACTTTCATTTTCGCAGGGTATAACATAAACAAGACAGGTTTTGCCCTGAGCATTGAAGAGGTTTTGAAAAACAGCCGAGTATTTTTTTTTTTATTATTTGATTGATGTTGTTCATTTTGCCGAGTTCAAAGGCAGAGGCAGAGCGGTTTGCTGAGGGTGAAGTAAACTGCGCTATCATTGCCATTGAGAATATAATAATTATGCGGCTAGATTTCCTGCGCTGAACACATTATTCCTGGCCAAGCTTGCTCCATAAATCACGTCATACAGATTTACAGTTGGAAATTTCAGAGCTTAGATAAGGGACGCTCTTGAGAAACTACCTAAAGTTGCTTTTTCGATTTTAAAGATTTTTTTTTCTTTAAATGTCACCACTAAAGAAAACCTGTTTAACACCCTTGTGTAAACAGTGTGTATAGAGGTAAAGGGAATGACACAGGTTTTGCCGCAAATTGCAACGCCTGGTCAAGAACTTCAAAGTACGAGAGAATAATGAAACAAAGTCTGATTTCGATCCTTTGTTGATAGACACAGTGCTAGAGTCGAATCCCATCTAGAAAGAGAGCCACGGTATAAGTAAGGTTGTCTGAAAACCTAAGAATCGTTCTTAAAACTTACCATAGGAAGCTCCTCCTTTAAGAATAGTTTGTTCACTTACATGAGGTGATTAACTTTTCGGAGTACCGTTACTGATCATTGTTCACTTACATAAGGTGAATAACTTTTCGGAGTACCGTTACTGATCATTGTTCACTTACATGAGGTGAATAACTTTTCGGAGTACCGGTACTGGTCATTGTTCACTTACATGAGGTGAATAACTTTTCGGAGTACCGGTACTGGTCATTGTTCACTTACATGAGGTGAATAACTTTTCGGAGTACCGGTACTGGTCATTGTTCACTTACATGAGGTGATTAACTTTTCGGAGTACCGGTACTGGCCATTGTTCACTTACATGAGGTGAATAACTTTTCGGAGTACCGGTACCGGTCATTGTTCACTTACATGAGGTGAATAAATTTTCGGAGTACCGGTACCGGTCATTGTTCACTTACATGAGGTGAATAACTTTTCGGAGTACCGGTACCGGTCATTGTTCACTTACATGAGGTGAATAACTTTTCGGACTACCGGTACCGGCCATTGTTCACTTACATGAGGTGAATAACTTTTCGGAGTACCGGTACTGGTCATTGTTCAGTTACATGAGGTGAATAACTTTTCGGAGTACCGTTACTGGTCATTCTTCACTTACATGAGGTGAATAACTTTTCGGAGTTCCGGTACTGGTCATTGTTCAGTTACATGAGGTGAATAACTTTTCGGAGTACCGGTACTGGTCATTGTTCAGTTACATGAGGTGAATAACTTTTCGGAGTACCGTTACTGGTCATTCTTCACTTACATGAGGTGAATAACTTTTCGGAGTTCCGGTACTGGTCATTGTAACGACTCGTTAAGATAGATAAATAGACGCAATCGATTCACGAGACAAAAAGGTCTAGTAACTAGGTGCAAGCACAGGATCCGCAATGTACACAATATCATACCTAGACCTAGGACTTACCACATGCACAGCAATGAATCACTGGGCCCAAACTTTTAGAGACGCAGATCTACATACCACTGCATTCAGGGACCTCACAATGGAGGTTGTCACACAGACACAAAAATATTACACCTTCCGCTTACCATAGCAGATCATATGTGGGGAATTGTATCCAAAAATAGTACACCTCACTATGTGAGTCCAAAGAGAGGATAAACATACAGAAGAAACAAACATACAGACATTACATAAAATATAGTAAAGACGCACATTTAATCTAATAGTATTTCAATTGTCTAAAAAATAATAATATTTTTAATACTGTTCATACCCAAAAATCCATAAAAGAAAGTTTCTTAGGTCTCGAGCTAGATCTAGGTTTGTGTTTGATTTTTTTTTATACTATTTGTTTCTTTATTTACAGTCCTTTGCATCTTCAGATCCTTAGATCTAGCTTCGTCTGTCTCAGCCTCTAACGTTGTTTGACTGCTTTCTTTTTTTCTATATTCATTTATGTCTTTCGGTCAAATGTGCATCTTTCTAAGATCTGTTGGAGGCTAGTTTGTTTACGTCCTGTAAAAATATGGACTTGGTCGTTCTTAGCGATTCAACTTCTTAGTCTATTCAAGCCAGCATGAAAGTCACTGTTCCTGAAGCATCTATTTTTGTAGATGCGGATAGCTCAATGGTTAAGTGCCTGGTCTTGTCTCGGCAAGGCGATGGTACCGCATCGAGGCGCAGGTTCGATCCCTGTTCATTCCATCTGTTCTAATGTTTTCACGTCTGTCGTCTTATTTGTCGGTCTTGAGCTATATCTAGGTTTGTGGTTGATTTTTCTATACTATTTATCAGACTTTGATAATGCACCTATTAATCAAACTATATATTATATACATACAAAACTCATGGACAGGTATTTTAGAAACAAACAAAAAAAAATTGCTCGAGAATCACAATATTTCTTTTTACATTATACAACATGACCCAACAGGTGTCAGATTGACTCCGCCTTGCATATATATTATTGGTCAAAAATGTTAGCAACCTTCTGTCAGAGATTCACGAGGGGAAATAACTAAGTTTTAAATCAAAGTCACGATTAGTCTCCCTTTGACAGAAACGGCAGCTTAGTGGCATTTATAATCATCATAGCTATAATTTCGATCGTAACTTGATTAATGTGCCGGGTTTTAAGAAGTTAGAGAATCACTGAATTAAAATTTATTCATTTTTAAATCAAAGGTGAATTCTAATTTTATAATTATGTAAAAGGTTGTGTGTGTGTGTGTTTTTACATTTTTTTTTTAATTACATAAAATAGCATGATTACCCGTTCAAATGAACACGTAATGTAAACTTCACAAAAATTACAGTCTTAAATCCTCTAAAGCCTTAGATCATATTGATATTGTTTTATTTAATTGTATGAACTTAATTTTGCTTGGTGAACATAGTTTACAGTGTCAGAAAAGTATCCTTGTACTTGCGCGGTCTAGATTCTTCTCGAATCTCCCTCTTAGTCCTAGCATAATGATATTTTGGTCACTTTTTGTTTACCCTATATTGAGTGAATGTTATATTAATGACATGTTACTCACGGTATTAATATTTCCTACGTCAATAACTTTGTTCTGATTGGTTGCTGTTTATAGCGCATTACACATAAGGTCGTAACAAGAACATTCTCGTTTAAATTATCTAATTCCTTTTCTAGACAAATCGATCTGATTTAGGATAAATAAGAGTCAATTTATAGTGAGTGTTGGGTCAACCTCTGGTCAGTCAGTCAGTCGCTCAGTCAACTATTATTTCAAAGCATTGTATTTTAATGGTTGAGATTAAACAATTTGTGATTTCTAAAACCGGCTTCAGCCTTATTTCCTACAGTCCTGTGTTTGGCTGCATATTTTTTCATACCTCTAGATCAACAGAGCCACACAGATCATCCAGTCAGGTACAGAATGCTCGGCGAATACTTATCCCTTTCTGTCTGCTACTGGGAAAAATTGAAAACAAGAAACTAATTAAAGATACAAATTATATCATATGATGTAGTGAAGGTTCCAAGTAGGCATCAAAGTATTTGAAATGCACGGCGATATTATTAAATAGTCAAACAAACTAACAATACCTTCAGCCTGAAAAGCAAAAAAGCAGTTCATTTTCTTAAGTAATTATTCTTTATTCTATTTACAAAGTGAAGTAATGTTACAAGTGGCGGGCCAAATGACAAACATCGAATTCCGAAAAGGTTTCAACTCGTTTGGCCCTCGATATAGGTTATCACCGCCTCATCAACCAGGGTTGATTTTTCTTTCATGTCGACGATACACAGATTATCATGGGCACTTCACTAGAAAAAAAAGGAGACACTTTATTGCATCATAATTTACACACACACAAACACAAAGAAAAACAAAAACAACATAATGTAGAAAATTTCAAACAGCTAAGTTAACATTTATTCCATCCGGCCTCTGTACTACCACTACTACTACTACTACTACTACTACTACTACTACTACTACTACTACTACTACTACTACTACTACTACTACTACTTCTACTTCTACTACTACTACTACTACTACTACTACTACCACTACTACTACTACTACTACTACTACTACTACTACTACTACTACTACTACTACTACTACTACTACTACTACTACTACTACTACTACTACTACTACTACTACTACTACTACTACTACTACTACTACTTCTACTACTGCTACTACTACTACTACTGCTACTACTAATACTAATTCTATTAATAATACTACTACTACTACCACTACTACTACTACTACTACTACTACTACTACTACTACTACTACTACTACTACTACTACTACTACTACTACTACTACTACTACTACTACTACTACTACTACTACTACTACTACTACTACTACTACGACTACTACGACTACTGCTACTACTACTACTACTACTACTACTACTACTACTACTACTACTACTACTACTACTACTACTACTACTACTACTACTACTACTACTACTACTACTACTATTATTTACGCTGCTGCCGCACCTGCTGCTTTTATCTGGCATGTATTCTTCAACACAAACCTACAAAGCAGCGATTTGAAGTAATGCGATATAACGACATGAGCAATTTTGTAAAAAGTTCGTTCTCAACGCTAAGCATACCTCAGGAAGGCATCTACATTTGAAGCCACCGATGTTTGATTCGTCGGGAAACTTGCCTTCCTCACAGCACAGTATCTGTCCACTGGCCGGGTTTCTCACAGCTTCCCTCCCCACGCAAACTGAACCTGATATACAATCTGAGGGGAGAGCAACACACCAAGGTAGAATCGTTGCTTTGTTTCGTTGTATTTATCATACGCAAGCAGTTTCTCTAAAAACATACAAGGAAAACTCTGTGGACAAGGTGTAGTAAAAAGGTAAAAACATCCCTTTCAGAAAAGAAATCACAATATGATGAGAGTGCTCGTCACTAAAAATGCTGATTAGATGTAAGAACCATGCTCATCAGATAAGTCTACGTCATAGAAACAAGCAATCATTGATCAAGTGCGTCCTCATTAAACTCAAAAATCCGCCATTGGAAATAAATCAATGACTCGAAAATTCCTGACAGAAAATCATTGAAAAAAATCCAAAGTGTATCTGTGACCAGGGGAGCCCTTTCGCCCATACATTAAGTGCAAAAATTAATGAGTTACTAGAACAGTTTCCACTCTTGGCCACTGAAAGACGGGAAGAAACGTGCATATTGTAAGCTGATCTGTGACTAGAAAAAGCCGTTTAAAATAGTCAATCACTGATCTATAAAGTCCAGGCAATGAAATTTTGATTCGTGCACAAATCATTGAGTTGGCCATAACAGCTTCTAGGATATCGAGAAACACCATTTAGGGTTGAAGGGTCACCTAAAACTTAGATCGTGATGCTAGCTTCCTTCTGTTTAGAGAGAAATAATGATTCATTGCTAATTGAAATAAAAATGCACCGCTCAAAAACGTTTACAATACGTGAACATATGTATTATATGGACATTTACAAAGTAATAAACATTATTTAAAATAAAAATAGTAAGATTTCAAAAAAGGTTATGCCTCATAGTAAGATGCGATGATCTAAGCTCAACCAACAGAATCCTTAATAATCTATGGGGTAGTGTGGTAATTTATTGTAGACAATAATGGTTTTATCCAATTACAAACCTTCATAGAATCGTATGTTATCTTGATTTTATGCGGTTCAGATTGCACAGTGATGGCGCTTCTGCTTGATTTGCCAGAAAATAAAATTATAGGCCTTTTGATGCTACAGCTTACGTTGATGTAAGGTTTTTAAAGACATAGAGAAAGGGATGTCAGTGCTTATGTTATTCTTTATGGTGCAGAACTTAAAGTCGTAGACGATGCCAAGTGATGTCTGAAATCATCGATAGATTTGGTCGAATAGTTCAATTTTATAAGGTGAGAAAAAAAACGACAATTACCTATTCCAGGTTATCTCAAATTTTAAATGCTCAATATTTCTAGAAAAAAAGTATATTCTTTAAAGACAATTAAGCTGACTAGCTTGCGAATAAAATATTCCTGTAACTGTATTGGGGACGTCGATTAGATTAAAAACTGCTGTTGTATAGAGAGATTTTTAGTTAAATCGTCCATCTTCGAGTGTATGAATAATTGATAATTTGCGCACAGTTGTCTTGATTTCCTGATACATTGTAGAAGACAGCGACACATATGTTTAGAATGATGCTATCTAGTTGAAGTCTTGGAGATGAATTCCTGTACCAAATATAAGATTTATACACATTTTTAGCTCACAAATTAGCTGTATTAATAATTGGCAAAACCAAGCCGCTAGAAGATTGACGCTGTAGTGAAATGTACAAAACTGAAGATTTCGAAGAGCTCTGTTCATTTTTCTCATTCAACACAGGAATAAATTGTATTTGAATAAAAGTGTGAACTGTTAATAGTTGCAAAGGTACAAACTTAATAATGGTATAAACTATCACTAGATGTCTGAGATCATGGCGAGATATATAATAGTATAAAAACCTTACAATGAAATGGTGGCAGCTGTGTTTACTTTTTGATAAAACTCAACTAGACAGAAATAAATAAACACACATATATATATAACCCCTAAAAATAAGTAATGATATTGTTAATGTTGTGCATCGTCTTGACTTACCAGTGTAGCTTTCTGTTACATTGACAGCGAGGCAGAAAAGCAAACACACAACTAGAGCTGTTTTCATGATGGACTTGGATGGTGGATTTTTTTGGGCTGTACGAAATGCAAGACATTAAACTATCATACAATTCTAAAACAAAAAAAGTATATTCTGTTAGGGAACAACTGATTTACCTTCAATATCATTTTAAAATATCCTCTAGTGGGATTTATTCAATACCATTTTAAAATATCTTCCAGTGCGATTTGTTTAATATCATTTTAAAATATCTTCCAGCGTGATTTAATCAATATCATTTAAAAATATCTTCCACTGGGGTTTATTCAATATCATTTAAAAATATCTTCCACTGGGATTTATTCAATATCATTTAAAAATATCTTCCAGTGTGATTTTTTCAATATCATTTTAAAATATCTTCTAACACAACTAAATACTTTGAACGAAAATTAAGTTACCTACTTAAAAAGTCATGAATCCGGTTTAGCTGATTGGCTTAGAAGCACAATGTTCATAGGACGTTCTTTACTTGGTCTAAATATCATCTAGACTTAAATTTGTAAATCTCTGAGGATTGCTATCGGCGTAAACGCTTTTAAAATGTAAAGATTCCTCAGGTTATTTTATCTGCGTTTATTTATTACCCATAAAAATCTGTAATCTATATGGAAAGATCGAATTTGGACTCAAAAAATATTGACACCGGTGGAATGAACGAGTAAAACTATCGAAACAGAAATATAGGAGATATGCCATATGATACATCCTAAATGTCTTAAACATGATAGACAAATCGTTATTAAAACTGTTTTATGTTACTGCTGTTATTGCCATCTAAAATTCATACGTTTTAAAAGGCGCGAATATATTATAATGCTAAACTTGATGTAACACGGGAAAGACAACAAAGATAGCAATCGTCCAGAACTAAACCTAATATTTTGATTATGTCAAGCCAAAAGAGGCATTTAGAGAAAAGGCAAGTACCAAACTGTCAACAATGGTTGATTGAGAGTTAACCTTTAAGGTAAAAAACGGCTCAATGCGACAAAAATAAATTCACGGATGCTGTAAAGGTCGTTTAGTTGTATCTTTGTTAAAACCAAAACCGAGCACGGTGGTTCTCCACTTGCCTTACACATTCAAGATAACCAACTGAAGTCTTAACATACACTTGACAAGCAAACAACAACTCAAACACTTACCTCTCACTGAAAGACTAATCCTCTATGGGGAAGCTGGGACTGAATTGGGAAATATCACGGTATGGTTTTTTTATAGTTCAGGCTCGGCCGGTTAAATTCCGCAATATGATATAAAAATAAGAGTCCGAACATTGATGATTAATGATAATAATTAAACCTGGTCACTTGAGATGCTGATGTTAGGGTAGCGCTATACTATGTCGCTAACTCTATATGATTGATTGGCCACCTGGTGGTGATGAACTAACTACACCCTAATTCATTTTAGAAGCAAAGCACATATGGTCTACATGGACGAAAAAAGATTCTATAAGTTGAACTATTCTTGTGACACGGTTATGGATGTGTCATAATCCAATCTAATTACAGGTTGTTGCAGGATTTTTAAGATAAACGACGCAATTAAAATGTTAATTTACAGGCATCACTTTCACGAAGGGGAAGAACAACTCTAAATTTGCTTTTAATAAAAAAAAAACGGACTTTAACGAGTAAAACCAAGATAGTTATGTAGCTTCTTGGTGTAATTAAATTCTCAACAAGTGATTTTTCGTATTTGGAATTTTTTTTTTACCTTATCTTCTTACTCCGCGGTTATCGATGCTGACAGCGTCAATAAGTTACGAGTCAGGCATAAAACTAGAATGTAACTTTATATATGTCAAAAAAAGATGCTGTATTATATAACCTTTGATTAATATTCAAATTACCTTTAAAATTTTGTTCTCGTCTCCTATGCGGGTGTAAGAGTAAGATTAAAAATTGATAAAAAAAACTGTCAGGACTGTATCATCATTTCACATAAAAATAACATCACAAAGATACATGTATTATTAATGTATTGATGATAAGTGCCGATATCGCTTCATTGTGTTACAGAAACAACACATGCTGTAAAAATGTGAGATAAATGTATGTTGAGGATGGCGTCGTTACCAATCAACAACATAGCGAGCCCGCTGGCACATGTATACAGTAGAGAGTTGGAAACAGCAACAGTTAAAACAAACGCGAAAAGCTTCTTTTTTATTTCTTCTTCTTTTTCTTCTTCTTCTTCTTCTTCTTCTTCTTCTTCTTCTTCTTCTTCTTCTTCTTCTTCTTCTTCTTCTTCTTCTTCTTCTTCTTCTTCTTCTTCTTCTTCTTCTTCTTCTTCTTCTTCTTCTTCTTCTTCTTCTTCTTCTTCTTCTTCTTCTTCTTCTTCCTCTCCTCCTCCTCCTGCTCCTTCTTTTTTCTCCTCCTCCTTCTACCTACATTGTTCTCCTATTTTCTTTATCTTTCTTCTCTCTCTTTTTTTAATCAGTCAATGTGTCCAGACAGCCTTTGCTTGGATTAATGACATTTTTAACTATTTGATGTCAATTCACACAAAGTAGGATGCCATGGTTTTCATTTTGCATGATTTAACATAATCATGACTGGTTTTAATAAGAGAATTTTTTTTCTCCAAGGCAAGAAAGATTTCTCTGGGAGCCTCAAAAGTCTCTTTCATTTTTTAGATTTTCATTTTGTGGGCTTGAAAGGCACAGGATAGAGATGTCTATTCTGTGTGAAACAAATACTGCATCTGTGCTTTTGCGAAAAAAAAAAGACTTCAGTGGAATTTCTTCTTTTTAACTGATTTCACATAGCCATGCTTGCTCATTGCATAAAAACTTACTCTCGTTTGCCCTAGCGATATTGCGAATTGATCGCTTTTCGACTTGAATCTTCCATTTTTTTTTTTTTTCATCTTTTATATTTTTTTTAATCAGCGATCTATATTAGAGAGTCACCGTATTTATATAAGAATTTTTGAGGTTTGTAAAACTTACCATAGAGTGTGGAGACGGAGAGAGCACTTGTATCACTGATGGGCTCACTCAAGTAACGGTACGTTAAAATATTGAAGATCATTGTCATGACTGGTTAAGATAGATACATCGACACGAAGGGTTTACAGGGCATGAACAGTTTCATTTCTCTCATTTCTTAGGGACTCAAGACCAGATCTAACAGTAAGACCAAGTTAGCATCTCAACCACGACTCACAAGACCGAGACCCTACACAATAGTTTGCCACACAAAGAAAACATCCCATATCAGGCTTACCGTAGCAAACCGTCTTTAGGGAATCATGTTAATATGCATTCACATACCAGTGAGTATAGCAACCTCAAAGAGAGGATAAACATCCATCCACAAGCATCCTCAGGAAAGTACAAGATGCAGCTTTTGCAAAGACATAAAGTCAATATAATAATATTTTAACAGTTTGCGACAAAGAAATATTTGTAAGACTTTTCATACCGAAACCTACTCAAGCCGTTTCACTACCAGGTACTGGATCTGAGTTAGAGAGCACCATTTACAGGCTCAACCTTAAACAAAATTATTAAAAACGATTTTAAAATCAAAGAAAGCTTTTTCTTCAAGCATTGCACGACATGAAATTTGCCATGTCGTAGTCCACATAGTTTATTGTTGAGATTGTCCAGAGTTAGAGATCTAATCTGTCCATTTAATAGAACTTCAAGTTTTCAACGAAATAGATGAAAAAAAAACAATGATAAAATTGCTAAGCCTAATATAACGAACTTTAAAAACCATCAGATCCACAATATAACAAAAAATCTAGATGGTTCATGATTGATGAAAACCGTTATAGCTGTAGGATCATGTTTAAAATAATTTTCTTTACTATAATCTTCAAAATGATTTTCACAATCATGTTCACAATCATATTCACAATCACCTTCAGATTTGAAATTCAATAGAACTTCCAAAAATTTGAAAAATCTGTAGACAAAAAAAAATGAAGATCTACACTCAAGTCAATCTAATTGACTTCAGCTAAAATGAAATTTTTTATTATAATATTTATTAAATGATCGAAGTGGTAGATATATGTAAGTGCACAAGTAAAAGATTTCAGACCGTATGCTCTATTCTGGTCAATTAAAACTGGGCACCTCTGCCAATTTATGATTGTCCGACTGAACGGTTTTTTTTTTCCTGTTATTGCTAGAATAAAAAATATAAAACCATAATATTGAAGTAAAACACACCATCCCTTGTTTTAATGCTTTGCTTATATCATTAAATCAATGTTTCCGTCACATGTCATTAAGAATTAGAGAAATACTTTGAAAAATTAAGAAGTGAAATTGATTTTTCTCACCAATCTCCCGCAGTGGTGTTAATATTATGCCACTCATATTTCTCCCGTTATGTAGATCTGAAAAGCAAATTTCGCTTTTCGAATATCTGACAACTTTTAACTTTCATTCTTTTTCTATCAATCTTCACGAGATCTTTTAACATCTTTAAAAGTGAACACA
>JAWDGP010007763.1:327500-330000 GCA_033675545.1 Elysia crispata | reverse complement strand
CAACAGTTTTAACGAGCATGATTTACATACTGTCTTTTCTGATGTAATTTAATCTGCTCTGTTAATCTTACAAATAAAAATCTGTTTACATTTATTTAAGAGTGCCATTCTAAATCTCCAAATCTTGAGTAAACTAAGACAAAGCCTCGAAATTAGCAAAATTAATGTAATTAGATATTTCCTTGAAAAATCATTTTAGACATATACGATAAGTAGTTATGCCTTTAAAAACAATTTCAAAGTACAAATTCTGAATCAGCGCATACGCCAGTAATATTTCGATACCGCAATATAAATAACTCCTCAGTGTTTCCATAGAACGCGGTATTTGCAACAATCACAATAAGGACGGCGCTGTTTGAACAGATGGATTATAATGATGATCATGACGACGATAACGATGATGAGATGATGATGATAATAAAGATGTTCAGGATGATGATAACAATGGGAGTGATGATGATGGTCATGATAATAATGATAAGAATGATATGATTGGTATTCAGGACGATGATGATGATGATGAGAATGAAAATAATGATGTTCAGGATGATGATGATGATGATGATGATGATAATGATAATGATGACGATGATAATGGTATAAATGATGTATAGGATGATGATAATGATGAGAATGATAATGATGCTTGTTATAATAAAGATAAGAATAATAATAATAATGATGTGCATGATAATTATGATGAGAATGATAGCAAATGGTGCTGATGATAATAATAATGAGAATTATAATAATGATGTCTAGGATGCTAATGATGAGAATGAAATAACTAAAGTTTATGATGATAATAATGATAAGAATAATGATAATGTTAACAATAATGATGATGAGAATGATAATAACGATGTTCAGTATAATAATGAAGGTAATGATGATGATGATGATGAGAATAATAATAATGATGTTCAGGATAACGAAGATGAGAATCATAATAATTATGATAAGGATAATGATGATGAGAATGATAATAATGACGATGAGAATAATAATGATGACGTTCAGTGATAAGTGATAAGTAATAGTGATAAGAATGATTATGAGGATGTTGAGGATAATGATGATCAGAATGATAATGATAATGTTCAGGATAATGATGATGAGAATGATGATAATGATGTTCAGGATAATGATTATATTCAGGATAATGATGATGATAATGATTATGATGATGTTCAGGATAATGATGATGAGAATGATAATGAGGATATTTAGGATAATGATGATGAAAGTGATAATGATCATGTTCATGATGATAATTGTGATGAGAATGATAACGATGATGTTCGGCATGATAATAGTGATGAGAATGATAAGAATGATGATATTCAGGATAATGATGATGAGAAATGAAAATGATGATGTTCACGAAAATATTGATGGTAATGATAATGATGATAAGAATGATAATAATGATGTTCAGGACAATGATGATGAAAATGATTATAATGATGTTCAAGATAATGTTGATGAGAATGGTAAAATGATGTTAAAGATAATAATGATGAGAATAATAATAATAATGATTTTCAGGATAATAATTATGAGAATGATAATAATTATGCTCAGGATGATATTGATGAGAAAGATAATAATGATAAGAATGATCTCATTATAATAATGATGGGAATGATAATGATGATGTTCAGGATAATAATGATAAGAATGACACTATAGATGCTCGTGATAATCATGATGAGAATTATAATTATGATGTTATGGATGATAATGATGAAAAAGATAATAGTAATGAGATTCATGATCGCAACGATGAGAATGATATCAATGATGTTCAATGAGAATAATTATAATGATACTCAATGTGATAGTCATGATAATGATAATGATGATGTTGAGGATGATAATGATGATGATAAGAATGGTGATGATGATGTTCAAGTTGATGATTTTAACGACAATGATTATGATGATGATTATATTGCTGCTGCTGCTGATGATGATGATGATGTTATTGACGATGATGATGGTGATGATGATGATGTTGATAATGGTGATGATTATGATGCTGTTTCTTATGATAATGATGTTGATGATGATGATTGTCCTCATGATGATGTTGATGATGATGATGATGATGATGATGATGATGATGATGATGATGATGATGATGATGATGATGATGATGATGATGATGATGATGATGATGAGGATGACTATGTTGGTGGTAATATTCAGAATGATAAGAATTATAATAGCAAAACAGAGATTGTGTGCAACAGTGACAAAATTGAGTTTTTTTTACCCTATCCAGCTCTAAACATCCAACCAGCGTTTTTTTTTTTAATTGTTCTACCCGTTTCCTCTCCATCTACAGCGGAATAATACGAAGAAATGGATTATCGTCTCTGAAACAGTGATGCCACAAATCACTTTAGTGTGGGAAAAAGCCATGGGAATACTCATCATAAAGTATTTACAGCTCTGGCTATGAGATATTTCACAACAAGCAAATGTCCTAGGC
>JAWDGP010007763.1:310000-322500 GCA_033675545.1 Elysia crispata | reverse complement strand
AGTTTTCGCCATTTACTTTGAAGGATCGTTCTTTACAGGATCCAGATTGCTGTTAAAACATGTTGCCTTTGTCCAGCTCCCTTTTGATCCATTCATCCTCGCATTATCTTTCCCGGGTTCACTGGAAATAAGAGAACCATTTTTTTGTTCTTCACCTCCAGCTCTATAATTTTCCGTGTACCTCGCCGCGTTGGTTTTTATCAAGGGAGACCGAATATCCTCCGCTTTAACTGCTTTGGGATAAAAACAGCACGCCGGGGCACACAGAGTGCACCATGCTGTCCACCTTGACAGGTCACAAGGGTCACAGCAGCAAGATGGATCCCAGTTCCTACCACAGTCGACTTCCGGTCCAGGTCGAGCCCTGTTGTTTATGGTGGAGATGATGAGTCCGATAGATTCCAGGCAGCCTGCGAGAGCCAGACTGGCCCCTGTAAACATCAACGACCACCTGAAGTCGCCATACACGTCCTTCAAAGCTCCTGGCCACGCCAAACGGTGAAAGAAGAAAAAAAAGGGAAAGCGGAGGCGAGAGAGGGTGGAAAATTAATAGAAGAATATATTAAAATCATGCTATATTTTCAACTTCTTTTTTGAAGAATATTGCATGCATTATGTTATATAAAATACATACAATGTTTGTGAAACAGCTTAAATTGATGTGACATAGACCCATCACAACCAAGCCAAGTCTTTCAAAACCGTTGCTCCTTAGCCTCATGAATAGGAGGTGAAAAGGCTGGCTCCAAATTCAAAAAATCAATAGTTAGAAATTAAATTTCAATGTTGTTGTTTTTTGTTTGTATATGTGTGATTGTCAATACGTTCAGAGAATAGTGCTCTTTTGTATATAAAGCACGAATTTTGTATAAGTATAAAACTTCACCTCATCAGCCTCGACCTTACTGAGCAGAATCGAGCTCGCAAAGCGTGAACCAGTGCATGCAGTGAAGATACTGAAAAAAGGAATGCGATTCCCGCTAATTCCTTAGAAGGAGCGTGAGAGAGGCTTTGATTAATTTGGACTCCAGAAATTTCTCGGGTTAATTTCGAAGAACAACTTGGTGGCTTTGTTTGATTGATATAGACAATCCGTTCAATAACCTGAGGTTTGAGACCTTTAAAACGCAAAGCAGAATTCGTCAAGTAACGATATATCGGACAGATGAGGCGAATATAAAAATTGTCCTCTGGGCAATATTTAATTCTTCAGTAATAGAATCTTTTGCCCTTTTGTTCCCTCTGACTTTAGCTGTCTGGCAAGATTTGGAATCTTAAAATTTTCTAAAAATTAGCTCACTTGTTCTTTCAAATTTTCGAAGCCTTTTAAGGGGACCAAAAAAGCCATTTATTTACTTAGTATCTGGTCTTAATCCATACATATCATATTTAGAAGCCTGATTTTTTCCACTTATATTCGATTGGCCCAAACGCGGCATAGCCCATTCAATGGTTTTACGATAAACACTGCCGAAAATAAGAAACAAACTATATCTGGTCGGTGAGTCTCTAGCAGCTCTTTTACAGGAGCAATGATGACGCAAGAGAGCTATGTGTGAAAGCAGATCAAGTTGTGCTGAGACAGGATCTTCAAAAAGCAAATCACTTCTTTTTTATAACAAATATTTCATTAGCAAAAAAATTTTCGAAGCAAACATGCATGTTAAAACGACAACTAAAAAGTCAAATCAAACCGAACTACTGCCAATCGCAAAGAATCAACAACGACCTGCATTTTTGTTTATATTTTAGGCAGAGTCAGTGACAGAAAACAGATACTATTGCAACCTTTCTTTTGACCAGACAAACAGAAGTTCAAGTAAGGCGCAGTGCTAAGAATGATCATCAAACCCAAAGACAAGTTAAAGGGATGCTTTAATGGGGCTTTACAGACAGACTGATGTGAGAAGGATCATCAAAATTGATAATGGTAGCAGTAAGTGTTCAGAGTAACTAGCAGAATGCTTCTTAATTCTTAGCTGAAAGTTGAAAAGTTTAATAAAGCCTCTATGACTTAGTATTAATTTTTATACAAAACCTATTCCTACTTTATTTGAGGAAACAGATAGCATTAAAAACTGAGTGTAGCTATACCAGGCGTTATTAACTGAAGATATAGCTATAACAGGCGTTACAAACTGAAGATATAGCTGTAACAGGCGTTACAAACTGAAGATATAGCTCTACCAGGTGTTACAAACTGAAGATATAGCTATACCAGGTGTTACAAACTGAAGATATAGCTATACCAGGTGTTACAAACTGAAGATATAGCTATACCAGGTGTTACAAACTGAAGATATAGCTATACCAGGTGTTACAAACTGAAGATATAGCTATACCAGGCGTTACAAACTGAAGATATAGCTCTACCAGGCGTTACAAACTGAAGATATAGCTATACCAGGCGTTACAAACTGAAGATATAGCTATACCAGGCGTTACAAACTGAAGATATAGCTATACCAGGTGTTACAAACTGAAGATATAGCTATACCAAGCGTTACAAACTGAAGATATAGCTCTACCAGGTGTTACAAACTGAAGATATAGCTATACCAAGCATTACAAACTGAAGATATAGCTATACCAGGCGTTACAAACTGAAGATATAGCTATACCAGGTGTTACAAACTGAAGATATAGCTATACCAGGTGTTACAAACTGAAGATATAGCTCTACCAGGTGTTACAAACTGAAGATATAGCTCTACCAGGCGTTACAAACTGAAGATATAGCTCTACCAGGTGTTACAAACTGAAGATATAGCTATACCAGGTGTTACAAACTGAAGATATAGCTATACCAAGCACACAGGGTATTCATAGATCCGAAACAAAAACCGAAAAGAACTCCTCGGGGTGTAGAAATTCTTGAAATCACCAAAGGTCGCAAGCACTGCCGCAGCTGGTGTGCCAAGTACTAAACAGGTCTGCTCTGTCAATGTTTGATCCAGCAGCCACGACCGGCAGAGAACCATACAATACAGTAAAATGTGCATTTATCGTTTAGTTTAAAGTATATTTGATTTAAAATACTAAAAACAAAAAGAAAGATTTCATAATCCTGTTTAAGGTATGCGAATGGGACAAAATGTAGAATTGAATGCATTCATCTATACATTTTCATAATTTAATAATTCATGGTATTCCTTTTTAGGAAATGTACAGCTTTTAAGGTCAATACTATTATTTTTTGTTATTTCTAATCATATAATACATATATATATATATATATACATATATCAGATTTTGCTTTGTAAACTGACGTACTTCAGCTGAAGCTAATGACGGAAGAAAGTAACGTGTTAAGGGGGTTATTATATCCGGTATTTTTTTCCTCTTTGAAAAAGAGAAGAGTATAAGAGGAAGAAGAGGAGGTGGTGAACATTTACCTGCCACAGGAGGTCCGATCAGAGTGCCCAGGCCTTGGAATCCGTACAGAACTCCGTAGCTGCTGCTGAGAACATCCGGGTCCACCATACGGGCCACCACCATCGTGCGCTGTATGGTGGACGCGCCGCTCAGAATGCCATAGAGACCTGCGAGAACGCAGAAGGCTTTGAAGTCTCGCAGGAGCGGGACAGCTCCATTGAGCGCGGCTAACAGGAACAGCATCACGATATAGGTGATCCCCAGGTAAGGCCGCAGAGGTTCAGTGTCCATGGCGAAGCCGATGACCAGCTTGCCGCCCATGTCAGCCATCTGGAGCACCGAGAGCAGCACTGACAGCTGGGCACTGGTCAAACCTTGCTCCAGAGATATGGCGGGCAGGAAGTCCAGAAACGTTTTGTTGCCTAGTTTGTAGAAGACCACGCTGAAGCAAACGGTCACGAATGGAATGTGTTTGAAAATGCTCCAGTGGAAGACCTTCGATTTTGTTGCGTGGCTCTTGTCGTAGCTGTCCACGGCAAAGCAAGGATCAAATAGATTTTGGCACAATATTGTAAACTTTTGAAATGTTTCTTTCACTGAGCTCAAAAAACTCTGATTTTCTCTACGGTCATTGTCTTCCGCAGACTCCATATCGAAATAATCAAAGTTTTTTTGAGAGTGTCTTATGGATTTAAGAGGTCTATAACCGTTCTTTTTCGAGACCTTCTTTGGGGAACAACAATGTTTTTCATTTTCCTTTTCGTCCCTCTTAGAAGACAACTCTCCGCAACAGTTCTCGCACTGGCTCGAGTTCGGCAGGGCCCCACCTCCGTGATTGGGTTTGATTTGATCACCAAAATCTTCTCTTCGTAGAGAAGCAGTTTGGGACAGGCTGTTATTCTCCGTTGTATCTCTATCTTTAACCTCCTGGAGGTCTGTGTCGTGGGTGCTGGGAACCGCAGCTGAGCCAGGCACCCAAGCTCCGCTCTTAGCAGAATGCAGAGAGTCGTAACCATTCTGCTGTGCCGGAGAGATCTCTAGGATTTCATAATCAAGTAGATGCATTTTAAAAACTGAACACTGAAATATATAATTTATAAATTAATCTAAATCATTGAAGAGGTCAAAAGTAAGGTATTATTAGGGCTTTACATTTATGGAAAAAAAGTTAAATGATCATTTTTATCGAACATCTGTTAATCAAAAGCTCGCTTGTCTCGACCCATAGAGCTCCTTTGCTCTTTCTCTCGGTGATGATGATAGTCTGAGTCTGTAACTCTTGCACACTAACGCTGTGAGGAGACAAGTCAAACTTAACAGGACATTAGTAACGTTTTAGTTGTCTCGGTTTAAAAAACAATCGCGCAGTTTTATTTTTTACACGAAGAGCACCGGTCCACAGATCTTTTGAACTATAAATCTTGAGGAGATTCTCAAGGTAGACTTGTAATTTGAAGGCTTACTGAGCGTCGTGCAATCCAGACAATGATAAAACCCATACACCTCTCTTTGCTCTTCAGTTTCAGACCTTCCTCTCTTTTTAAGGATGATTTCTTTGTAATTTGTTAAAGCTGTACCACTTACACATGTAGCAAAGTCAATATAACTGGATCAGGCACAAACGTTCGGACAAAGGTTGCAAATGGTCAGGTCGTTAGTGGACTGAGAATGAACATGTGGCGTTTCGGTGACTCAACAAGCGCAAGAAACTTAGACTATGTGACACTGTTAAGCTATGCTTCAAGAAAAGTAGGAGAGGATGCGAAAACGACCAACTTTCTCTTTCTCTTTTAGAACTATACTTGTCCCCCTCCCGCCTGATAGTAAACAAAACTAAGAGTCCCTTTATACACTTCTTCGAGGTATCCCACTATGAGAGAAATACTTTTAAAATGGGTCATATGAACATCAGACAATGAACACACCTTTGTTAATAAATAATAAAATGATAAAAATAAAAAAAAAACATAAAATTAATTTGCAAGTTCCGAAGATGTTCGTCCAAAGCGTCTGGCTGCACTGATATAAACTACATGCCGGCGGTTCTGCACGTTTGGAATATTTTAAGTTTTAGACCAATGCACATGTGAGCTCTACAATAGTCTGATCTACACTGACACTATGTGTCTAGTTTGGAATATTTTAAGTTTTAGACCAATGCACATGTGAGCTCTACAATAGTCTGATCTACACTGACACTATGTGTCTAGCCAATAGTCTGATCTACACTGACACTATGTGTCTAGTTTGGAATATTTTAAGTTTTAGACCAATGCACATGTGAGCTCTACAATAGTCTGATCTACACTGACACTATGTGTCTAGTTTGGAATATTTTAAGTTTTAGACCAATGCACATGTGAGCTCTACAATAGTCTGATCTACACTGACACTATGTGTCTAGTTCGCAGATAGTTATCCGGATTGGAGGAAAAGAATGATCAAGAGTTACATGACTGTTGCCTATAACATCTCTGCCCCTCCCCTTAACTCCACCCCTTTTCTCTAGGATTTTGCTCATTTCTCCAAACAAAATAAAAGGAGATGCGAAGAAACATCTCGATAGATTGAACAGGCGGCTCGCTGATTCTTCCTTGAAATTTAAATCCGTTTTAAGTATGTATATTGTGTGCGTCAGTTTGTGTTTGTTCATAATCAAAACCTTCTTTCACCAATAATTCATTTATGATTAGATATAATTGAATTTTAGAAAGGTACTTTATCTCCTTAGCTATCGCCACTGGAATTACTTGTTTTATCTTCTTCTAAAGGATTATTCTCATAAAAGGGTGGAAATGTTTTGTTATACAGAAATCCCATCTTTATCCTACACTTTTTCAAATAGTATAGATAAAAGAATGTGTCAGCTTGGTACAAATGGTTACTTACTTCTTGTATTGAATTTCAGGTGCAGAGAAAAGGGTCGAAACAGAAGAGCACAGACAAACCCATTCATCGCCACAGCTCCTAAGACGAGGAAGGCTCCCTGGTGGAGAGGGGATATACATTGGTGGAACATGTCTAGGGTTATTGTATGCCTTCCAACTAAGAGAAACTACAGAAAAAAAAAGAGAAGAAGTCGAAGAAGAAGAAGAGGAAGAAGAAGAAGAAGAAGAAGAAGAAGAAGAAGAAGAAGAAGAAGAAGAAGAAGAAGAAGAAGAAGAAGAAGAAGAAGAAGAAGAAGAAGAAGAAGAAGAAGAAGAAGAAGAAGAAGAAGAAGAAGAAGAAGAAGAAGAAGAAGAAGAAGAAGAAGAAGAAGAAGAAGAAGAAGAAGAAGAAGAAGAAGAAGAAGAAGAAGAAGAAGAAGAAGAAGAAAAAGAGAAGAAGTCGAAGAAGAAGAGAAAGAAGAAGGAGGAGGAGGAGGAGGAGGAGGAGATGAAGAAGAAGAAGAAGAAGAAGAAGAAGAAGAAGAAGAAGAAGAAGAAGAAGAAGAAGAAGAAGAAGAAGAAGAAGAAGAAGAAGAAGAAGAAGAAGAAGAAGAAGAAGAAGAAGAAGAAGAAGAAGAAGAAGAAGAAGAAGAAGAAGTAGAAGAAGAAGAAGGAGGAGGAGGGGGAGGAAATGAAACAAAACTTATTACCTACGCGTTTCCAATATGGATATGAAGGAGATTAAGATCATAGTGGTGATGACTAGGATGAGGTTATCACTAAACTCATTACCAAAATGACGTTTATAAAGCCAAGGATGAGGGGTTTGGCGGTTACTACAGGTAATATTGACATAATTTTGTGAGTGATGCTTATCAAGGTAATGAGCACGGTCTTGAGTGTGGTTGAAATCATGATGCAAATGATAACAACGAAGATTGTTATGATGAATCTTGATGATGATATTGATGAAGATAAAACTTTGTGTGTACTAATGTTGATAACTGACTTTGAACTGGTACGTGTCTTCTAACCACTGTGTTCCCGGCACCATCAGGAGAGCACCGAACCCCACACCGCTGGTGGAGAAGGCTTGCACCTGCCCCTGCCGCTTCTCAAAGTACATGGTCACACCAACAAACGCCGGGGTGAGCACCAACGCGCGTGCAAAACCTACTCATCGCGAGAGAAAGAAAATTTTTGTTTTTACTGCCAACCTTTCATGCACAGTAGCCCTAAGTTTCACTTCATAGTTGGGTGTCCTTAGTACTCCCATACGTGGATTGGTAGGAAATGGAATTAAGTAGGTTATTTATTTTTCTTTTTTGATATTTTGCTTTTTCATTCGTTTCTTCATCATTTGCTCTTATCCATCCACTACAAGGTAATCTCTGAAAATAGAAAGTATTTGAATAGCAGAAAATAGCAGACATAAACAGAAGTTAAATTCATGGAGGGAGCGTTGCTTAACTGCCCTTCGATAGCATGCGATGAAATGAGCAGTTTTGGCGTTTTTATGATTATGACGCTTTTAAAACATGTTTCTTTCCCTAAAGAACATTTTTTTTCCTATTAAACTATGTATACCTTTTTTTATACGTGTGAACAATCATACCCTAAATTAAAATCCTTTCACTAAGTTGTCTAATCTTTTATTTTCCTATTCCTATGTGCTATTTTTATTGCAAACTTTTCAAAAAGTCGACTTCCATTTACTAATGATATAATTTTCTCAAAATGTTTTCATTTAGAACATTTACTAATAGTACATCATATTTTAGAATGCCTTTATTAATGTGCTGTGTTTATTTTAAGAACATATATGATGCTGTTTTCATCAACAAGCGGCAGGTGGTATTCTTCATGCCAGCGCCCCCCCACACACACACACACTTCCCTTTTACACACACACACACATAGGCTTACATTGTGGGGCTGACACAATGAAAAGTACTTTCATTAATTCTTGCTTGTTTTGTTGAAACCAATAGTTTGTGAATAAAATAGCGTAAAGGCAATAAATTGATGTTTTTATTACGGCAGTCCCGGTGCCCGCTAGGCACACATTAATTTGTTACTGAGTCAAGCGTCGCAAGATCTGGCAGCTGTGAGTTTGACTCTCAGCGATCCAGCTGGCAGATCATGTGACCTCTGGTCGTCTCATATTCATTACATTGTTTCCAGGGTCAATATCTCCTTTTCACCGGAGAAATATAGCATGCAGTAACATAATGATTTAAAGTCAAGCTCAGCGGCAGAGCTCATCTACCAATCCGAAAGAGGCATTGAGCTCCCTTCTTTCTCTTGGTTTATCGTTTCAACTCTTGTTTTATAGATTTCTCTATCATTTTATGGATCTAATTAAATGTACGTTAATGTATGATCTATCAATCGACTTTCCTACTTAATTACGTAAATACCAACCTACCTACCTCAGTACCTATTTAAATGTCTGTGTACCAACCTGATATCAGTATTTTAACTTTCATCTTACTTATTATGTCATTGTTTTTCGATGCATTTCTATATCTTTCCAGTTTTTCGAGAAATTTTTTTATCTATGTAGCAATTCATCTACCTGAGAAAAATCTATCTATTAAACTATCTTTGAAATTATCTCCATCCAGATATTTTTCAACTTTTTAGATATGAACAAAGTTTTAAGAGAGGATACTGATTTAATCAACTAAATTATTCAAAATAATACGACAGACGGACAGCAGCAAAGTTAATAACATACATAATCATGTCTGTCTTATTTTAAAAGACAAAAGAAGAAGCAAAACAAAATTAAAGTAAAAACCAAGTTGGCTGCATCAGAGGTCTCCCAGGTGTCGCCCTACCCTGCAGCACGGAGTAGTTGAAGAACAGCCAGTGAATGTCGGTGGTGCAGGAGGTAGCGACGTAGCCCAGGCTGCTGAGGCATGTGGCCAGGAGAAGAGAGACGCGAACACTGTAGCGGTTCACCAGCATGGTGGCCAGTGGGGCTGCTCAGAGAAATCATGATGGTAAAACAGTTGAGAAAAGATGTGGTAAATTTTAACTGGTTCGGACTATGATAACTTTTAGCTCCTGTCAAACATGGAATGTATTAATGTCAGCCGTAAGGTTTACTGTAGAGTAGGTGGTAGCTCATTGAAATCCGATTCTGATTTGTTTTAGTCGAATATTGTGCTTTAAAGTTACTGTGCAAAGAGATATGCGATAAAATTGAAAGTCATTTGTCACAAAATGTATCGACAATGCTTAAGTGATGAAATCACATATCATGATCACAATGCATCAATAAAGAATTTTTTAAGTCTTAGTCAAAAATAATACAGTGATAACTCCAAACAACAATGTGTGGTTCCAGCTTGGTCAACTTGTAGAGCAAAGAACTGATCATAAGATTGTGTCAGGTTCGACCTTTGGATCAGTCATCTGATGGTATTGTCGAAATCTGTCGAATCAACCCTGTTGCTGGGAAAGATGGTTTCAGCTGCGGCGCACCCATCGAAGGTACTTCGCTAGACATAGGAAGCAAGATTTCAGATAACTTAAGTCTACCAGACTCACCAGCAAATGATTGGAGAGTGCTAGCTATAGCTCCAAGCCAGGCTGTGGTCTGGGCGCTCTCTCCGTATCTTGAACTAAACATCACGAAATAGATTCCTTCGCTACGCATGAAAGCTCCTGGGGAGGGCGTTCAGTAACAGAAATGCACAAAATAATATATATATATATATATATATATATATATATATATATATATACATATATATAATATATTTATATGTATATGTATATATATATATATATATATATATATATATATATATATATATATATATATATATATACAAGTAAAACTACCAAACTAGATTACACATTTATGAAGTTGTTTAAAAAAATTTTGGGTTTTTTTCAAATATCGAAATAATTGTATATTTTAGACAAGTGTTTATAATTGGGAGAACAAAGTGTTTTAATAAAGAATTTTTTACATGGTGTGTACATAGCAGCTATACATCTCTCTCTCTCTCTCTCTCTCTCTCTCTCTCTCTCTCTCTCTCTCTCTCTCTCTCTCTCTCTCTCTCTCTCTCTCTCTCTCTCTCTCTCTCTCTCTCTCTCTCTCTCTCTCGATCTCTCTCTCTTGCTCTCTCTGTGTCTGATACATGTATATATATATATATATATATATATATAACAAAACATCTGCTTCCCTCCCCTGAATTTGCGGAAGATTTCGCTATGTGGCTGTTGATTTGTATCAATGCCCGTATGTTTATTTGGTACAAATCTCCCTATGCGATATTTTGTCTGGTTTTCTCCCTTCAATTCATCAAACCTTCGGCAAGAACTCTTCCACCAACGATAGAAGTTTCAAACCAGAACCAGAATGTAGAACTCAAGGCGGTTGTCCTAGTGCGACCATCACACGGTGATAGAATAGATTTGCTGTTTTGGCAGAAGATAGCTTGCAGACATTTCTTGAAAATATTCAGGTCTTTTTCGTCTTCTAAGTAATCAATTATTTTATTATCATTTTCATTCCTATTAGATAATCAGAGCAATGTTTTCGACTTGTTTTTGAGTGTTAAAGTTTCATATCAGATTAAGTTACTTGTAATAGTTTAATTTTAAAGCTTGGATACTGGTTTATTTCTTGAATGGGAAATTAAACAACTCATATCACACAAAAAAGTACAGAGAAGGGAAAAAAATTATATTAAAAAAGCCGTATTCGTACCGTATATCGCGAAGGCCGTAAATCCCGCCAGAGCAATTACCCAAGCATATCCTTCGTCCTTCGTGTTTTCGCAATGACCATCTTTGTCGTCTGCACACATCTCGGCATCTCTGGCTGCTCCGCTAGCCTCCCTGAGGTTGGATTCCTCAGACATCACTAGATCTAGAATCCAGTCCAGACCAAACTAGGATTACCTCAGGAATATGAGCGCACCCACCTCACTATCGCTATGGACTGTAGGAAAGTCAATGTCTCGCAATGCTGGTGATTGATTAATTGATTGATTGATTGATTGGTTGGTTGATTGACGGGCTTTCCGTAGCCTTACCATCCATTTACTGAAATGCAGTCTGCGACACCTAGTTTTGATGGTTCAATGGGATGATTATCTTGGTATTCAATGCAAAACCTAAAAATTATTTCTTCAATAACATATACATTGTGGCAGGAAATAATAAGTGCTGATATGTTTTGCAAATGACAGTTCAAAGTGAGAAAATATATTTCCATTTATCAAAATATGTGAGTCAAACAAAAGTATCTTCTGCATAGAGTGTATCTATAAGTTTCAACTGTTTTATAACTTTATACTTCTTGTTACATTACTTCTCACGCCGAAAGCTGTGCTACAGTTTTGAAGCTCTCAAAAGATAACACATATTTGGAAACAATGTCAAAACTTTTAACCTCAGGTTTATGACAGCCCATCGCATGAGAATATCTTAATTTTCAGAATATTTCCGCGACCGTTTAAGAACGGTTTGGTCCACAGGAGTTTCAGGCGAAGCTAAAAAAAAAAAAACAAGATCTCCATCAGTTTCAGCCAGGGTGTGACGTTTCTAGCGTTTGTCCCTGACGTGTTCCAGTGAGAAACTGAGCCGCAGATATGGAGAGCCAGTCGCAGGACAGGCTGCCCGTAACACGCGCTGCGCAGGAATACACACGGAAAAAAAAAACCAGAATAAAGAAACTAATAAATAACATGGAACAAAAAGAAATGAATGGTTATCTACGCATTATATTGATTTATTTTAAAACTTTCAATATGTATGCGGGTCTAAAAACAACTGAACTTCAACTGAAAGCGACAAAGTTTCCAGCCACTTGAGATAATTTCAAATGATTTATTTTTCACGTGGCTGATATCAACTTTGATTTATATTGCAAAAATATTATTTGAATACAGAGTAGTTCGCTGTGCTCCAGATGGTTTTTTTTTTCAGTTTAGAAAAGTCGTGTCAGTACAGGCTGCAAGGACCTACCTTATTACATAAACATGAATGCCAGAAAAGTGATATGAAAAAAAATATATTAAAATATATAACTAAATTCCTGCGTCGATAAATTTCCAACTCTGATCGAAGTTTATAAAACAGGTTAAATCTTGGTTCATAATGCTCACTACAATTATATTTTTTCACTTTACTTTCAGGATAGTTTTTTTTTTTTTTTTTTTTTTTTTTTGTAAGGCTTTTATCTCGTATTTTTGTCACTTTTCGATTTAGATCAGAAAATAAAAACTTACT
>JAWDGP010007763.1:295000-307500 GCA_033675545.1 Elysia crispata | reverse complement strand
ATCAAGTTGGATGTCATTTAACTAGGTCTATAGGTTCAGTCTATTGTCTTTCACTAAAACCGCTTAGTAATCAAGTTGGATGTCATTTAACTAGGTCTATAGGTTCAGTCTATTGTCTTTCACTAAAACCGCTTAGTAATCAAGTTGGATGTCATTTAACCAGGTCTATAGGTTCAGTCTATTGTCTCACACTAAAACCGCTTAGTAATCAAGTTGTATGTCATTTAACCAGGCCTATAGGTTCAGTCTATTGTCTCTCACTAAAAGCGCATAGTAATCAAGTTGGATGTCATTTAACCAGGCCTATAGTGATATATTGCTGTCAACCTACTATATTTTTCTTGAAACTAAGATACAATAAAATTTACCAAAGCCGATAGTTGTTTCATTTACATGCTTATCCCTATAGCTCTCATTGTTGGCAGCTCAACGTGACCATACTGCGCAGTTAAAACTTATAGCATACGTACAAGCAAATATTAAGCCAGATAAGAAGACACATCATAAAATACAGCATTTCAATGCATGGCTGACTTACTAATGACTTTGTACTGATATTGAGTTTTGTTTTGAGTAGATAGGTTTGAGCAATGTGACTGGATACAGAATCAAGTCGTGCCTATGGTACTGGGCTTAGTGCTGAATGGTTTTTCTTTCTTTTGCATGATTTTCTGTTTCAAGAAGTAGCGCTAATCTTGCCATCTCCTTCAGATAATCAAAACAGACAGGTTTTCTCTGAAGTATTTCAGTACCGAGTATTCGAGACATGTATGGGAGAAGCTATCATAATACAGCCTTTCTCTATATTTATGTTTGCGTGCGCCTTAATAATATCATTATAATATATCTGATTTTATCAACGATTAGCATCAATGGTTTACTTTATTTCTCTTTATTCTCATATCACCCGGAATTTACATGCACGCATTAGCTACTGCAGTATCCATTGTACTTATGTTAATATTTGAATATCTTCATGATACTTCTGTGAATTGTAAATGTTTGTTAATTATTACTTTAAAAAACTAATTTGTATCATTTTAATAAAGTGCCGATGTTACTTCAGTGAAATGTCTAGATTGCTTCGATAGTCCCTACATTAAATACAAGAGTGAGGCCATTGCTTCGATAGTCCCTACATTAAATACAAGAGTGAGGCCATTGCTTCGATAGTCCCTACATTAAATACAAGAGTGAGGCCATTGCTTCGATAGTCCCTACATTAAACACAAGAGTGAGGCCATTGCTTCGATAGTCCCTACATTAAATACAAGAGTGAGGCCATTGCTTCGATAGTCCCTACATTAAATACAAGAGTGAGGCCATTGCTTCGATAGTCCCTACATTAAATACAAGAGTGAGGCCATTGCTTCGATAGTCCCTACATTAAATACAAGAGTGAGGCCATTGCTTCGATAGTCCCTACATTAAATACAAGAGTGAGGCCATTGCTTCGATAGTCCCTACATTAAATACAAGAGTGAGGCCATTGCTTCGATAGTCCCTACATTAAATACAAGAGTGAGGCCATTGCTTCGATAGTCCCTACATTAAATACAAGAGTGAGGCCATTGCTTCGATAGTCCCTACATTAAATACAAGAGTGAGGCCATTGCTTCGATAGTCCCTACATTAAATACAAGAGTGAGGCCATTGCTTCGATAGTCCCTACATTAAATACAATAGTGAGGCCATTGCTTCGATAGTCCCTACATTAAATACAAGAGTGAGGCCATTGCTTCGATAGTCCCTACATTAAACACAAGAGTGAGGCCATTGCTTCGATAGTCCCTACATTAAACACAAGAGTGAGGCCATTGCTTCGATAGTCCCTACATTAAATACAAGAGTGAGGCCATTGCTTCGATAGTCCCTACATTAAATACAAGAGTGAGGCCATTGCTTCGATAGTCCCTACATTAAATACAAGAGTGAGGCCATTGCTTCGATAGTCCCTACATTAAATACAAGAGTGAGGCCATTGCTTCGATAGTCCCTACATTAAATACAAGAGTGAGGCCATTGCTTCGATAGTCCCTACATTAAATACAAGAGTGAGGCCATTGCTTCGATAGTCCCTACATTAAATACAAGAGTGAGGCCATTGCTTCGATAGTCCCTACATTAAATACAAGAGTGAGGCCATTGCTTCGATAGTCCCTACATTAAATACAAGAGTGAGGCCATTGCTTCGATAGTCCCTACATTAAATACAAGAGTGAGGCCATTGCTTCGATAGTCCCTACATTAAATACAAGAGTGAGGCCATTGCTTCGATAGTCCCTACATTAAATACAAGAGTGAGGCCATTGCTTCGATAGTCCCTACATTAAATACAATAGTGAGGCCATTGCTTCGATAGTCCCTACATTAAACACAAGAGTGAGGCCATTGCTTCGATAGTCCCTACATTAAACACAAGAGTGAGGCCATTGCTTCGATAGTCCCTACATTAAACACAAGAGTGAGGCCATTGCTTCGATAGTCCCTACATTAAATACAAGAGTGAGGCCATTGCTTCGATAGTCCCTACATTAAATACAAGAGTGAGGCCATTGCTTCGATAGTCCCTACATTAAATACAAGAGTGAGGCCATTGCTTCGATAGTCCCTACATTAAATACAAGAGTGAGGCCATTGCTTCGATAGTCCCTACATTAAATACAAGAGTGAGGCCATTGCTTCGATAGTCCCTACATTAAATACAAGAGTGAGGCCATTGCTTCGATAGTCCCTACATTAAATACAAGAGTGAGGCCCACTTAATATCTTGAACACTTGCTGCCGCGGAAAGAAGTTTTCCCATCAATCTGAGCTTTGTTGAAATGGTTTCAATCTGGGCTTTGTTGAAATGGTTTCAATCTGGGCTTTGTTGAAATGGTTTCAATCTGGGCTTTGTTGAAATGGTTTCAATCTGGGCTTTGTTGAAATGGTTTCAATCTGAGCTTTGTTGAAATGGTTTCAATCTGAGCTTTGTTGAAATGGTTTCAATCTGAGCTTTGTTGAAATGGTTTCAATCTGAGCTTTGTTGAAATGGTTTCAATCTGAGCTTTGTTGAAATGGTTTCAATCTGAGCTTTGTTGAAATGGTTTCAATCTGAGCTTTGTTGAAATGGTTTCAATCTGAGCTTTGTTGAAATGGTTTCAATCTGAGCTTTGTTGAAATGGTTTCAATCTGAGCTTTGTTGAAATGGTTTCAATCTGGGCTTTGTTGAAATGGTTTCAATCTGAGCTTTGTTGAAATGGTTTCAATCTGAGCTTTGTTGAAATGGTTTCAATCTGAGCTTTGTTGAAATGGTTTCAATCTGAGCTTTGTTGAAATGGTTTCAATCTGGGCTTTGTTGAAATGGTTTCAATCTGGGCTTTGTTGAAATGGTTTCAATCTGAGCTTTGTTGAAATGGTTTCAATCTGAGCTTTGTTGAAATGGTTTCAATCTGAGCTTTGTTGAAATGGTTTCAATCTGAGCTTTGTTGAAATGGTTTCAATCTGAGCTTTGTTGAAATGGTTTCAATCTGGGCTTTGTTGAAATGGTTTCAATCTGAGAATTGTTGAAATGGTTTCAATTTGAGCTATGTTAAAATGGTTTCATGCTGAGCTTTGTTCAAATGGTTTCAATCTGAGCATTTTTGAAATGGTTTTAATTTGAGAATTGTTAAAATGGTTTCAATTTGAGCATTGTTGAAATGGTTTCAATCTGGGCTTTCTTGAAATGTGATGCTTTTCAAACCACAAGTAATCCGATTAGAACAGAAAAGCATGCATGACTGAGTTTAGTATCGTATTTTTCGAGAGATTTTCTACTTTACAACAACACACCAGGACGATCAAAAAAAAAATACAAAAAAATGTCAGAAAAAGTAACAAGACTTTTGTCATGAAAATTAGAAGCTTGCAAGAAAAAATGCCATATTTACCTCCAAAAACTGGTTCAGCAACGATCAAAACGTTACGTCGTGATCGCTCTCGTCTTGTCTTGGCCAAGTTAATTCTGGATAATATTTCTGTGAACGAAGTTTGAGGCTCACAAAAAATTAAGAATGAATGGCATCTCCCCTAAGTAGTTCTACCATGGCATCAAACAACTCATACAAACGCTACATTTGTTCTCACAAGATAATACCTGTTGTCAGTAGAACCACTGCTATGCTCAATTATACTCGAGGAAAAATATTGTAGCATTAGAGTATCAGCAGAATGGGAAGTCTCTCGCAAAATCTCAAGTTGAGGACGGCGTTTTAGTGTATGTCTCTGGCAGTGATAGATAGCAGTTCAGTTCTAGCGGCGCTAAGATTTAGTAAGCTAAAGATTTTACAAAAAAAAAGCTATTCAGTTAAGTACGATTAAAGTTCCGCAAAACGCAGATTTTAGAAACGAGGCACAATATAACACGCCGGTACCACAATTATCGCGACCCAATGAAATTAAAAAAAAAGGGTAGAACAATTTGAGATGGTGTAAACAGCTTTGAATGGTACCACCCACAGTGCATACGTATGAGATTGTAAATAAAAAACGTTGTTTTTAGATCTATGTAATGAGTTGTGTAATACATTGCCTGAGAGCTATTCTTTGTATTTCTTCCAGGAGTATCAATAGATAACTGTTCCAGCAAGCTATGACTTTGTTCGCTTCCATAATGACGTTGAAAAATAACTGCACATAAAAACGTGATTTTACCGAAAGGAAAGAAAAACATGACTTTAAAATAATACTGTGGTCTCTCTAAACAAACCACATAGAGCTACAGCTGAGTGGCTCATTCACTGGAGGTTTGACTTTCGCAGATTTTTGCTGAATGGCAGCATTAAAAACAATTAAATTATGAATTCCATTGTCTACTAGTTAACGTTATTAAAAAAAAGTTGAAGAGGGGGAGGGGGGAGGGTTAATGGGCTCAAAATCTAGAGCGGGCATCAGCCTCTGTTCTCAGTTTTATCTACCAATATAGTGTCACAGTGTTGGGTTTGGGGACAATATTAATTAACTCGGTACGTTTTGACACTGTGCAGACCAGCGATTCTCTAAAGTGCTGAAAGGGCGGTCTGCTGCTCTTTGCGGTCGTGGTTTTCATTATTTTATGCTGATCACTATTCTTCACGCTTAATGGGTTTGGTTTAATAACATTTCTAGAAGAGCACCTGCACGATTTTCATTAAAATATGATTATTGGAAAAGAGAGACAGACAGATAGAGAGGGAGTAGGTGTATGAGTGGGGAGAGGGGTTGAGGGGGGAGGGAGGTATTTCTAAATGTGGAGAATTTGCAGATCAGTCGCTGTTTAGATTGAATTAATTAGTTGATTAGATATCTGAGTTACACTTTCACTCTTTCAGCTATTAAAATCCACAAGTAGATTTTCACACACGTTCTCTCTCTCTCACACTCTCTCTCTCTCTCTCTCTCTCTCTCTCTCTCTCTCTCTCTCTCTCTCTCTCTCTCTCTCTCTCTCTCTCTCTCTCTCTCTCTCTCTCTCTCTCTCTCTCTGTGCAAAACGCAACTTCATGTATGAGCTGATTGTTCGAGTCTCACAAAAAGGCAATCATTTTTTTTTACCAATATCTATCAAAGCCATTTTTTTTATTTGTTTTGTTTTGTTTGTTTTTTTTGTTTTTTGTTGTTTTGTTTTTTTTGTTGCGATTAGCCCTACTTAATTTGAGGGTTTTCATTTTCTTACTTACAAAGACGCATTTATTTTGTCCTTTTACTTAATGCCTTGAAGAATGCAAAGCCAAAGAATCAATGAGGCATCAAAACAAATATTACTCGAATTAGTGATGCATCAAAACAAATATTACTCGAATTAGTGAGGCATTAAATCAAATTTTACTTAAGAGATTTTGAGAAAAAAAAAAGGAATAAAGGTTAAATCAAATAAATGTCAAAATGTTCTATCTGCAAATATCTATATGACACTTAGACTTCTTGTCTCATTTAGTTGAGTTTTCTGTATTCTCTTATCTTTCTCTGTCTATCTCTATCCTCTCTTTCTCTAAATAAATTCTTGTTATCATAATGAGAAAATTCCACCGTTTTTAGAGTGTCGAAAAAATATAAGTAGCATTTCCATTTTGAGACCTCTTTCTTCCAAAATCTGTAAAAAGGATATAAGAAATACACAATTATATAATTATCTAATAACTGTATAATAGTTACACAGACTCTATGGATTTTGCTCAGTGTCACAGACGTAGGTAGAATTTGTATGAATAAAGAATTCATGCTTTAAAGCAAGAAAGAGGAAAGTACCTTAATATTTTATTTGCTTTTCACTTGACAAATTAAAAAGTGGGGGAAGTGGTAAAATAAATATCAGAGAGAGAGAGAGAGAGAAGTAGTATAGAAAAATCAACCACAAACCTAGATTTAGCTCGAGACCGACAAATAAGACGAAAGACGTGAAAACATTACAACAGATGGAATGAACAGGGATCGAACCTGCGCCTCGATGCGGCACCCATCGCAATGCCGAGACAAGACCAGGCACTTAACCATTGAGCTATCCGCATCTACAAAAATAGATGCTTCAGGAACAGTGACTTTCATGCTGGCTTGAATAGACTAAGAGGTTGAATCGCTAAGAACGATCAAGTCCATATTTTTACAGGACATAAACAAACTAGCCTCTAAGGGATCTATGAAAGATGCCGTTTGACTGAAAAGCATAAATGAATATAGAAATAAAGAAAGCAGTCAAACCACGTTAGAGGCTGAGACAGACGAAGCTAGATCTAAGGATCTAAAGATGCATGTGACTGAAAATAATGAAATAAGTAGTATAGAAAAATCAACCACAAACCTAGATCTAGCTCGAGACCGACAAATAAGACGAAAGACGTGAAAACATTACAAGAGATGGAATGAACAGGGATCGAACCTGCGCCTCGATGCGGCACCCATCGCCTTGCCGAGACAAGACCAGGCATTTAACCACTGAGCTATCCGCATCTACAAAAATAGATGCTTCAGAGAGAGAGAGAGAGAGAGAGAGAGACAGACAGACAGACAGACAGACAGACAGACAGATAGTCAAAGGGGATAAGGAGGAGGAGGAGGAGGTTTTTGATTGCTGCGTTGGCTGTTATTGTTATCGGCCTTTTGAACTTAGACAGATGCTATGTGTATAATAGACTATAATTATCTCCCTTCCAGGCGAACCCCTGGCAGCTCTCCGCACTAGAGGTCACTTGATTGCCACCTGGCGAGGTGTAACCACGTGAAGGTAAAGGAGGCCCGCAACACTGGGAGAACTGATCCATGACCAGAACTATGCATATTTAATTTTATCGATGGTATGTCATATCAGTGCTACAGCGTTTATGCAATGGTCATGAGTTGTTGGTTTTTTTTTTGTAATTTATTTCTTTTGTTTGTTTTTTGCTTTTGTTCTGTCAAACTTTCAAAATTTCAACAAGTCAACACGAATTTCTTTACGAATGAACTCTTAGCCAAAGGTAAGTAAGTTTTCATAAAAAGGATAGACAAGGAGACAAAAGTGTCAAGATCGCGTAGAGCAAATCTTTATTTTTTCTTTGTTTGTTTGAATTTTATTTTGTTTTTGTTTTTGTTTTTTTGTTTGTTTGTTAATGTACGCCTTCATTAACTTCTAGTGGTCGTGTCCTAAGTTTCTTGAGAAACCTTATACGCAGGCAGAGAAATTTGGGTTGGTCAAAACGAGAAGGGGAAAAAAAGACGTGAAATAGTTGTCCGTAACCAAGAAAGGCATTTTTTTATTTTGCATGAGAAAGGGTCCTTGAGCTTGGATAATGTGTTGATAAGGTCTAGCGGAGAGGGAGTGGGGGAGGGAGGAGGACAGCTCTATGAGAAGAGGAAACTGAGGTATTAGCGGTTGGAGATCACCTGTTTTTGTCTAGTGAAAGAGGTTTAGATGGATAGGTTGGGGTTTTGTGTCCTGGGATAGAAGAGGGAAATAAGGTGTTCGAGAGAAGATCATAGCGAGAGAGAGGGAGAGAGAGAGAGAGGCTGACTAAGTATTAGATAAAACGGTAAGGGGAAGAGGTGTGTGGGAGAAGGTTGGAGATTGTTGCTAGGATCGTTAAGGTGAGGCAATGAATGACATTGTACAGGAGACTTTTTGTCACGGCTACTGATTCTGATTTAGGCTTATCTCATTGTTACTCTTTCACTTATCATCAGGTTTATCTCCATGCTGTATCTTCCTGTGCTCACAACTCCTATTTTTAACCCGCCCTGGTATATTTTTGTATTCCTTGTATTTGCCTCTAAGTGTTGTTAAGTACAGAAACTACCTTGAGTGAGCTTTTACGATAAGTCCATTTTTTGTAATATTATTCTTGCGACTGCCCACAGCGGTGTCGATAGGTGCAATATTCTAGCGTCCATGTTGGCCGGTTCGGCTTCTTGCCAGTAGATCTTCTGTTTTAATGTGCAGTTAATGCTGATCTGGATTAGAGCTGTTTTTTTCTCTGTTTGGTGTCCATTATTTTTATAATTAAATGAGTCTTAAATTATTTGTCTTTATAGGTTTTAGAGATCCGCAGAGGTTTTGAACTTTAGACATACGCCCTATTTCTTGAAACCAAGTGGTTCTACGTTCGTGGAAGCTTGCAAAGCCATTAAGCTCGTTCCTTTGAGTGCCCCCGTCAAGCAGCTCAGACCCGCAACGTATATTTGTCTACCTTTTCCAACACAGGTTTGTGTGTCTGTCCATACATATCTTGCCCGGAATTCCTTCAGGACTACCAGATTTATACACACTACCTTTTGTTATAATATAGGGGGCTTGGAGTCCCTGTGTAAACGTCTGTCTCACCATTTATCTGTCTCTGTCTCTTGTCTTTGTCTTTCTTATATCCTTTCTATTTCTTTTTCTGTGTCTCAGACTATATATTGCTTACCACCTTCCTATATTTGCCTCTGAGTGTGCCATTTCACCTTTCTATCCCTGTTTCCATATGTCTAAACAAGTCCCCATCTTTTGTCTCAGTGTCTCGGGCTGTTTTATAACCTATCGATCTCTTTCTCTGTGTCTCCATCTCTTTGACCACTTTTCCAGATCTGTCTCAGGAATTTCAATAAACGCACCTCAGGCTAGGCAAAAGGTAATTAATTTCTTCTCAACATCAACAGACAGATCTCTAAAGTTATAGTGACCACGCTCTATCCAGGAGAGTACGGTCTTTATGCTCTGGATTTTTGCGACATAAATGAAATGAAATCATTTTACCAATAAATTATTCTTTTGTTTCTGTCTCTTCCAATCCTTGCGATAATATATCAGTGGCCATAATTGAAAAATGATTAACTAAAAAAAAACTTTGAAACTGAAACAAAAGTAAGATCAAATAGATTGACTCGTGTTAACAACGTCGACAGAAGACAAAGTTAATGAACGGGTGCTTTGCAGCAGGAGCGGCTTGCTAGGATGGTCGAGCAAGGTTTGAATAACATCGCATGACCTCATCCACGAGGTTGGTGGCGAGCGACGAATGACAAGTAACTTTTCTGGGTGTGACTGATTTTTTCAGCTACTTGAGTCATACGCTGTACGGCGCGTGGAATATGGTTTTCCTGTGTGAGCATTCTCTCATCCCGTAGTTGGCTCATTTGCGGCCAGTTACTTACGGCGTAAAGAAACAGGCGAATAACTTTCTCTGTGTGCCGCCTGGCTAAGTCGGCAGCACAAACATTGACGGCTGTTCTTTCTTCTGTTTCCCCGCCCCAATTGTCGCGGACACTATCTTCGGATGTTTCTATGTCACTTGTAGCAAAGTCTTACAGGGTACAATTTTTTATAGTTGAACTTTATCTTTCCCCAACGGCGCCATACGGATATTAGTGTAGCAAGTGGCTGGTGTATGACGAGCGACTTCTGGCGTAGGACTTTTTCTGTGTGACCTTTTCCAACTGTCAGAAGATCTCTCGCTCTTTCTCTGACAAAATGTCTCTGTCTTAAAATCTATCTTAATATGCCTCAGTGTGTGTCTCATACTGTCTGATAGTCTGCCTATTTATGTCTTTTTTTGCTATCTATCTATCTGTTTTTCTGTGCCTTCGTGTGTCACATCATCTATCGATTTTTGTGTTTGTGTTTCCGACTATCTGACCATGCATCTAACGTTGTCTCAGCGTGTCTGTGTGTGTAATCAAGAATCTTTTGGTAACTGAGTATTTTTCCATTTATCCTATTCTGTCTCGATGCCACCACCTGTCTGACCACCTACCTATCTTTCTTTGAGTGTTTCTACCTGTAATAAATGTCTTAATTTCTCCTTGAGTTAAACGACATACCTGTCTCTGTCTCAGTGTCTCCGCCTGTTTTACAATATATCTTTATCATTCTCAGTGTGCCAGTATGTCTGTTTACCTATCTGTCTGTCTGTTTATGTTTGTATTTCCATCTTCTTAATTCTGTCTCTTTGTCCCAGTCTGTCTGAACATCTAACTATTTCTGTCTTTGGTTTACCGTCTGTCTGACCATCTATCTATTTCTCCTTGTGTCTCCGTTTGCCTAACCACATATCTATTTCTGTTTCAGTATCTCCGTCTCTATGACACTCTATCTATCTATCTCCGTCTCAGACTTTTCGTTTCTTTTATCATCATTTTTTATTTCATTCTCCCAATCTCCATCTGTGTGGCTGTTTCTTTGCGTATTTGTCTGTCTGAGCATATATCGATCTACATCTTTCTGAGTGTCTCCGTTTGTTCTATCATCTATCTATCAGTGCTTCCACCTGTCTGACCATTGAACTATCTCTGTCTATCTATCAGTGCTTCCACCTGTCTGACCATTGAACTATCTCTGTCTATCTATCACTGGTTACACTTGTCTGACCATTGAACTATCTCTGTCTATCTATCACTGGTTACACTTGTCTGACCATTGAACTATCTCTGTCTATCTATCAGTGCTTCCACCTGTCTGACCATTGAACTATCTCTGTCTATCTATCACTGGTTACACCTGTCTGACCATTGAACTATCTCTGTCTAGCTATCACTGGTTACACCTGTCTCACCATTGAACTATCTCTTTCTATCTATCACTGGTTACACCTGTCTGACCATTGAACTATCTCTGTCTATCTATCACTGGTTACACCTGTCTGACCATTGAACTATCTCTGTCTATCTGACCATATACATATCTGTGTCTCTCTATGTCTCCGTTTGCCTGTTAATCTCTCCATCTTTGTCTTTGAGTCTCCGACTTTATGACTTGAGTATCTGGTGTTTCCCTCAGCCTCACCATGTTATACATGTCCTTGTGCCACAGTATCCCTCTTTCTGACAATCTAAACACCTCTCTCTCTGTCTCTCTCTCTGTCTCTCTCTCTGTCTCTCTCTCTGTCTCTCTCTCTGTCTCTCTCTCTCTCTCTCTCTCTCTCTCTCTCTGTGTCTCTCTCTCTCTCTCTCTCTGTGTCTCTCTCTCTCTCTGTCTCTCTCTCTCTCTCTCTCTCTCTCTCTCTCTCTCTCTCTGTCTCTCTCTCTGTCTCTCTGTCTCTCTGTCTCTCTCTCTCTCTCTCTCTCTCTCTCTCTGTCTCTGTCTCTGTCTTTGTCTCTCTGTCTCTCTCTCTCTGTCTCTCTCTGTCTCTGTCTCTCTCTCTCTGTCTCTCTCTCTCTCTCTCTCTCTCTCTCTCTGTCTCTCTCTCTCTGTCTCTCTCTCTCTCTCTCTCTCTCTCTCTCTCTCTCTCTCTCTCTCTCTCTCTCTCTCTCTCTCTCTCTCTCTCTCTCTCTCTCTCTCTCTCTCTCTCTCTCTCTCTCTCTCTCTCTCTCTCTCTCTCTCTCTCTCTCTCTCTCTCTCTCTCTCTCTCTCTCTGTCTCTCTCTCTCTCTCTCTCTCTCTCTCTCTGTCTCTCTCTCTCTCTCTCTCTCTCTCTCTCTCTCTCTCTCTGTCTCTCTCTCTCTCTCTCTCTCTCTGTCTCTCTCTCTCTGTCTCTCTCTCTCTCTCTCTCTCTGTCTCTCTCTCTCTCTCTCTCTCTCTCTCTCTCTCTCTCTCTCTCTCTCTCTCTGTCTCTCTCTCTCTCTCTCTCTCTCTCTCTCTCTCTCTCTCTCTCTCTCTCTCTCTCTCTCTCTCTCTGTCTCTCTCTCTGTCTCTCTCTCTCTCTCTCTCTCTCTCTCTCTCTCTCTCTCTCTCTCTCTCTCTCTCTCTCTCTCTCTCTCTCTCTCTCTCTCTCTCTCTCTCTCTCTCTCTCTCTCTCTCTCTCTCTCTCTCTCTCTCTCTCTCTCTCTCTCTCTCTCTCTCTCTCTCTCTCTCTCTCTCTCTCTCTCTCTCTCTCTCTCTCTCTCTCTCTCTCTCTCTCTCTCTCTCTCTCTCTCTCTCTCTCTCTCTCTCTCTCTCTCTCTCTCTCTCTGTGTCTCTCTCTCTCTCTCTCTCTCTCTCTCTCTCTCTGTGTCTCTCTGTCTCTGTCTCTGTCTCTGTCTCTCTGTGTCTCTCTCTCTCTCTGTCTCTCTCTCTCTCTGTGTCTCTCTCTCTCTGTCTCTGTCTCTGTCTCTCTGTGTCTCTCTCTCTCTCTCTGT
>JAWDGP010007763.1:185000-290000 GCA_033675545.1 Elysia crispata | reverse complement strand
GATAAAAGTTTTGAAATTGTCCATCCGTATATCAGATTGGGTTCAATATAGCATTCTAGGGCTCTTCTTCTTGTGTGAATGGAGATGTGCTTATTTGTTAGCACTGATTTCATTCCTCTCTGAAAAAAAACTACTTTTTTTTTGGCTTGCTTTATTCTTGATGCAATTTCAGTGTTGTGTCTATCGCATGAAGTTAGGTCAGGGGCAAAATTGTCATTTAATTTATTTTCTTTTTCTTTAGTTTTCGTATAAATATTAAATTCATGGAGATTTAAAAGCATCATCATAAGTCAAAATATTGAATACAAGCATAAGCATAAAATTGAAATGTTGAACTTGTATGGATTATTCATATAACGATGGCTAATCCGAGTTCAAATTAATTCGATTCCTATTAAAATGGAAAGATCTTTCTTTTCTAGACTTCTGAATAAAACTTTTAACTTACCGGTATTTGAAACTCTTTAAAAAGTTGATGTCAAAGGCATAAAACGATTTCATCACTCTAAAATGAACATCATTTCAAAAGATGTCTTTATAAATGCTTCATGCTTATTGAGGGATTTTTTTCCCCTTTTTCTTCCCTTTGGTGGGGGTATCAGGTACGTCCCCCAAATAGAGAGGCCTGTGCGTTGTAGACGTATCAGGTACATCCCCCAAATAGAGAGGCCTGTGCGTTTTAGACGTATCAGGTACGTTCCCCAAATAGAGAGGCCTGTGCGTTGTAGACGTATCAGGTACGTCCTCCAAATAGAGAGGCCTGTGCGTTGTAGACGTATCAGGTACGTCCTCCAAATAGAGAGGCCTGTGCGTGGTAGACGTATCAGGTACGTCCTCCAAATAGAGAGGCCTGTGCGGTGTAGACGTATCAGGAACGTCCTCCAAATAGAGAGGCCTGTGCGCTGTACCAGGCGCGCCCATGTCATAACTTTATTTGTTTTGTACATCCCGCGACACATTTTAATTTTGGGTTGTCTAATTTTTGTTACTAGGCATAGTTCTAATCTTTTTCATGAGTAAAAATAGACTTGAGCGTCACTTTTTTTTTTTTTTTTTTTTTGGGTGTGGGGCGTGTTTCTAGCGATATCGTCGTGAGTGTGCAGATCCACAGACGTTTTATCATAAAAACAGAGCTCAAAAAGCTGTTTTACCTTGGCTGTTACAATGGACGCTTTCACTTTCTGTACTCCTAGTGTTACATATAGTCTAAGTATGTGTAACAATATCAGTGACTCGTCATTTCAGAGATCACCAGAGCTGAGCAAATCATCAGTGAAGTTTTTCCAGATAGTGAGTGTGGTGACGACGAGCTTTAGTCTTCACATGGAAGCGGGCAGCTGAGACAATAATAGATTGCATTTTTCTTTCCCGACTTTCCCATCTGTCATGTAAAAATCAAATGGTTATGTTGATATCAATTTTCACTCACCGCACAATGGCGCAAATCATGTCTGTACCGGCAGTCCCAAAGCCTAAACATAAGTCAAACATGACAGCAGTATCTTTTCCTTATCCCTAGATTCTGAAGTATACTTTCATACCGTTTTATTTGCAGTAAAAATAGACAGGAGTAACTGATTTCAGGTTGACTTTACTTTCGTTATAAAAAAAAATTACCGGCTTTATCTTAACATATTACTTTGAAATATTTGTAACGTTTGTGAGTGCATTCCTTGTTCATTTCCCCTCATTTTGACTTATACTTTCACAGACTTTTTACTGCAATAGAACGAGATAGGAGCAACTGATCCGAGGCAGAGTTTTTTTTCTTTAACTTCTGTCTTTGCCGTGGCACATTATATTTTACAATTATACAAATATGCAATGCACATGAGTGTTTTCCTTGTTCTTTTCCCTGCTTTTTGAGATAACTTTTGTGCACTCTTTTTTCCAATACATGTACTTTGTGAAATATTAGAGAAATACTGAAAGCACCCATATTCACTCGTTAGAAAAACCTTTAGTATACGTAGTGGGAAAACGTGGAGCAGTTTACTATAATTATCATCATACCTGATTTCTATCTTAGTTTAGACATTGTTTTCCCCGTAAAAATAAGTTGAATATATTCAAATGTGTTCCTATAAAGTATTTTATTTAAAAACCCTTCAGAGAAGCTATCAAGTTAGGAGAGAAGATAACACATGATAGAGGAGATGAAAAGAAGGAAGAAATCATAAAACCTCAGGTACGGTCTGTACGTATGGTATAATCTTGTGCTGGTAACTCTCGCAGATAAGAAAAAAGGAGGCGTACGGCTATAGCAGATGCGTAAATATTCTACTGTCCCTATTAATAGTTCTTTACCTTACAGACATCCTTTTACGAGTGGCCTTCTTGACAACGTGGATTGGGGAGTGGTTGTGCTCTACGTCATCGGATTTCCCTATAATTATTTTGTTTAACTGGTGGTCTTGTGATATACCGCCTAAGAACTCTGGTACTTTTTTCATGTCAGTCTGATTGGCTAGAGCTGCCAAGCAAAATAAGACAGGAACAAATTGGCCCATAGATTCATTTTCATGTCAAACTATAAAGTATAATCGATCTAAAGTTTTTCACTATTTTCTGCGAGACCAGATCAGCTAGACAGAAGACTCTGAAAGCTGTCAACGAGTTAATTCATTCAGACGAGGTAATTTTGTCTTTTTGAGGTTAAGATTGTAAGTAAATTTTTCAAGCCGTTGTGTTATTAAAAAAAGTGGTGTTCGCAGCTAAAGGGTGATTTCAGAATGAGTTTTATTTACTTTTATTACTAAAACATGGTTATGAATTTTTAAAACATACCCATCACATTTAAGTATCGCCTCTTGTTTTCTTTATTGCTTCATTGAACTTTTTCAATTAATCAAACTGCACAACACTTAATGTGTATGTTATTGCTTCATTGAGCTTTTTCAATTAATCAAACTGCACAACACTTAATGTGTATGTTATTGCTTCATTGAGCTTTTTCAATTAATCAAACTGCACAACACTTAATGTGTATGTTATTGCTTCATTGAGCTTTTTCAATTAATCAAACTGCACAACACTTAATGTGTATGTTATTGCTTCATTGAGCTTTTTCAATTAATCAAACTGCACAACACTTAATGTGTATGTTATTGCTTCATTGAGCTTTTTCAATTAATCAAACTGCACAACACTTAATGTGTATGTTATTGCTTCATTGAGCTTTTTCAATTAATCAAACTGCACAACACTTAATGTGTATGTTATTGCTTCATTGAGCTTTTTCAATTAATCAAACTGCACAACACTTAATGTGTATGTTATTGCTTCATTGAGCTTTTTCAATTAATCAAACTGCACAACACTTAATGTGTATGTTATTGCTTCATTGAGCTTTTTCAATTAATCAAACTGCACAACACTTAATGTGTATGTTATTGCTTCATTGAGCTTTTTCAATTAATCAAACTGCACAACACTTAATGTGTATGTTATTGCTTCATTGAGCTTTTTCAATTAATCAAACTGCACAACACTTAATGTGTATGTTATTGCTTCATTGAGCTTTTTCAATTAATCAAACTGCACAACACTTAATGTGTATGTTATTGCTTCATTGAGCTTTTTCAATTAATCAAACTGCACAACACTTAATGTGTATGTTATTGCTTCATTGAGCTTTTTCAATTAATCAAACTGCACAACACTTAATGTGTATGTTATTGCTTCATTGAGCTTTTTCAATTAATCAAACTGCACAACACTTAATGTGTATGTTATTGCTTCATTGAGCTTTTTCAATTAATCAAACTGCACAACACTTAATGTGTATGTTATTGCTTCATTGAGCTTTTTCAATTAATCAAACTGCACAACACTTAATGTGTATGTTATTGCTTCATTGAGCTTTTTCAATTAATCAAACTGCACAACACTTAATGTGTATGTTATTGCTTCATTGAGCTTTTTCAATTAATCAAACTGCACAACACTTAATGTGTATGTTATTGCTTCATTGAGCTTTTTCAATTAATCAAACTGCACAACACTTAATGTGTATGTTATTGCTTCATTGAGCTTTTTCAATTAATCAAACTGCACAACACTTAATGTGTATGTTATTGCTTCATTGAGCTTTTTCAATTAATCAAACTGCACAACACTTAATGTTTATTTTATTTGTGAAAGTAAAGCTGTTAGTTACAAGGTCTTGTAGTATTTAAAATACAAATGTAGCCTTTGGCAAACTGTCAAGCCATAAATAACATGACTGTATAATTCCGATTTTTTTTTTTTTTTTGTTAATGCGGTTTTTCAGTTTTCGAAAAATAAGGGACTAAAATATGTAGTTTCACCTGTGTGCCGCTGTGAAGTCTAGCACCTTTCATTCGTAGAAAAAACACGCATGATAAGAGACTGGCCGTTTTTCTGCTTTATTATTAAACCTTTGGAAAAATCTTACACTTAGAAGAGGGGATAATTGGTCACGATTCTGGCAAAGTGACGCTCAAATGGGCTTTTTTTTTTTTCTATTTTCTGTCTATAAATTTTTTCCATATTGCTTCATCTTTCATGTCAAGGAAGCTTTTGACTTTTCTATTACAATCTTTTTTTTAGTCTTAGGCTTGCGAATGAGACTTTTCAATTTTTTGGTTTTGGTTTTGTTTTTTGTTGTTTTTTTTTTAATTATCTCGGACAAATTGACGAATGATTTATTTGTCAGTTTGCATTATAGTTTGTCCACCAAGACGATATATTTTGTTTCCAAGTGGCAAATGAGCCCCTATTCTATGTACAGCTCAAATATTTACCAAAGCCTTGTTACTCCTCTAAAAAAAATGACCCAGTTTACTGATAAATTATGACGTCGAACTGTGAAAATGTCAGGAAGAATCAACTTTCTTATGATTCATTGAAAAATCCTGATTTTGTGCCGTATAATGATGAATATTCAGATGAGTTGGAGCACAATCATGTCCCACAAAGTCAGGAAAGAGATGTATCAAACGAGCAAAATTCACAAAGAGCAGACAACGGTGCCGCTATAACCACCAATGTCCAGCATTTTAGAGATCGGTCATCCTTCACTGTAGATAGTGACTCTCTGGAATCTTTGAATCTGAGATATTCATGAAAAGAAAACATTTTAGAGATCCTGCATCCTTCACTGTAGATAGCGAATCTCTGGAATCTTTGAATCTGAGATATTAATGAAAATAAAATATTTTAGAGATCCTTCATCCTTCACTGTAGATAGCGAATCTCTGGAATCTTTGAATCTGAGATATTTGTAACAGATTTAGATGGGGGTGATCTGTTAGGCTCTGTTTGAGTAGGGTTATGAAAATATAAACAGCCAATCACACGACTCGTCCGTAGGAAATAAGTCTGAAGTCCGCAAGTAGAAATTGCAAACTGTTTAATCCAACACAAGAGCTTGACTCTACAGTCACTGTACACTCTTAAGCTCACTGTAGAAAGACTCTTAAACTCACTGTACGTTAACTTGATGTTGACTCCTAAACATAATTTCGACTCTTATTTATACAAAATCTCGTTGAATCATCCAGAAAAGGAATTACATAAATCGCAAGAGAATATTCTTGGTACACGTCATTAGCAATTAGCAACCAATCAAAACAAAGGTAAATTAGGGGTGACGAGATCAATACTATGCTAGAACTAGGTCGGAGATTCCAGAAGAAACTAGGCCAGAGGAGTGCGGGCTGTGTTCAATAAACAAGATTAAGTTCTTAGGCTTGAAATACAAACATTATGCATCTAAATAAAACAACGTACATAGATCTAGTCGGTCCGCTACCCAACATTACGCACCTACTCAATGTGAGGAAAGCAATAGCAATAGATCAAATTACTGCACAATGCTTTACAATATTCATGAGAAGAAAATGCCCCAAAGCTAAAATGAAAACAAGAAAACGGTCGGAATGAAGGGTGCGAGTAAACCTATACAACAGCACTACTTGCAAGGAACTTATCAAATAACGCTGTTGGACAGCGTTGTCACTGGACAGGATGTGTAGACAGAACAGAACTATTTTATGTCATGAACTCACTGATTCAAACCATGGTGCTCATTAAAAGATTTTTCGGACATGGTCAACGAGTGACTAACGATAGTTTCTTGCAAGTTACGTTAATATGGAGGAAGCAAATAAGGGTGTTGGAAGACGGAAATGGAGAACCATGATTTATCACTGACACAGCCAACAAGAACCGGCCACGGGTTGGTCGACAAATGTTTTTAAGTCCCTTGGGGGTGGGGCGAGAGAACATAAAGAAAGAGAGCAGCACTGAGCAAGAAAAAGAAAAAAAAAAGGCAAATGGATAGTAAAAGGAGCGGTAGAAGAGATTCAGACAAATCGGTAGATACAATTACTAGAAAAAGACAATCAGTCATTGATCCTATGACCAACATTCCGAAAATAGAATTGCATTATTGTAGAGCATACACTAGAAATGGACGCTAGCACCCTAATTATAACACCCATACTATATTATTTTAGCCTTAAAAAAGAAATCAGTGTGACAGTGTTGGTTATTCAGCATCTTTAATACAGTGGGACTCAAATTTTTCGCATAAAAAAGATGCATGGGGCATATCTCCCTATATATCGCCGTCCACATGTTGATGCTCCGACTTGGACTTCTCCGGTGCTTCTCGTATGTTCGCTGATAGTCTCCTCCACTGTGTTTTGTTCTGTGCTGTGGACCTCACATGGTCGATATTGTTCGCATGTACCTTATAAAAATGAAAACAAGTCCCAAGACGAATCTCATGTAGCAGCTTGTCAAAAACATGTCAATAAAAAGGTACAAGTGCGCCAACGCGAATGTCAGCTGTGAATTTAGTCTAGATCTACCAGACTCCCACATGATGACCGCACAGGCCGCCCATGTCAGCTAGCGATGACAGGCTCCTCAAGGAATCGGCATCAGGGAGGGACAGAGTGTTGCGGATGGAAGGGAAGATTTGTAAGCCACTGTTCCGGGGCTGAGTTACAAAATGTTTTGTCTATGCTGGGAATGTGGAGATATCGGCACTGTCTCGCAATTCACAGATTAGCCACTGACCTGCAGGTATATATGTGTACATGTTTCTCCTCTGCTCATCGTCTCGCAATTCACAGATTAGCCACTGACCTGCAGGTATATATGTGTACATGTTTCTCCTCTGCTCATCGTCTCGCAATTCACAGATTAGCCACTGACCTGCAGGTATATGTGGAAATGTTTCTCCTCTGCTCATTGTCTTGCAATTCACAGATTAGCCACTGACCTGCAGGTATATGTGGACATGTTTCTCCTCTGCTCATTGTCTCGCAATTCACAGATTAGCCACTGACCTGCAGGTATATGTGGACATGTTTCTCCTCTGCTCATTGTCTCGCAATTCACAGATTAGCCATTGACCTGCAGGTATATGTGGACATGTTTCTCCTCTGCTCATTGTCTCGCAATTCACAGATTAGCCACTGACCTGCAGGTATATGTGGACAAGTTTCTCCTCTGCTCATTGTCTCGCAAATCGGTGAAAAGTGCGGTCTCGATTCAACTCTACTTAAGACAAGAAACATTTTGACTTTTCTCCTATCGCGGATTTCATTTAGAGATGAACAATAAAAAAACAGTTCTTTCATACTGATCTATGAATGAATCACTGCATGTTTATCTATATCTATTTATTTCTTGATTTGTGTTGAATTGTTTGGTGTTCCTTTGAAAGGCTCGACCAAAAAAACTTACCAATACATGTACTTTGAACGCAATAAATTAATGTAGAGCAATCACTTCAATTTTTCAAAACTTTTGGGCTAACAATACGGTAAATAGCCTACAACAGCCGTTTCGACCAATGTAAACAACTTAAGGCTGACTGATGCCATGGCTCGTAAAACTGAAATCAAACAAACCTTGCACACAGGTGGGCGCATAAAACTGACTATCACCCCTGAAACTTTGTGAAAACCCAAATTTTATTAAAATCCAAATCTATTTATAAGTCCATCTTAAAATTCATCAACATTATATGGATTGCGTACATAAATTTAAACCATTAATAATCAGGGGATTGTGAATCTCGCAATGCAGTGATTTTTACGCCCTATTTGCTGGAAATTTATAATATTAACCTTCTAACTGGGGCTTAAAAGATCTGACCAATTTGGCAATAAATTTTTTACAGAGTTTTAGCTTGCAGAGCATTCATTATCTCAAGTTATTTAGTAAGGAAGTGGGATGGGATTTTTCTAACTATGGTAAGTGATGCTACAAGGGTGGAAAGAAGAGGAGGCAAAACAATATGATATCTTCATTCTTTTCGTTGGATACTAAACGAAAACAAAATGAGACTAAGAGGCTATTGTTGTTTAAAGTGAAACTGAAAAATGACGTCACACCTGGTGAAGATATGTAGGGTAACAGTCAAACCAATCAGAAATTGAAATTCTTGATCCAGAACCTCAGTTCTATGTGACAGTTTCTTGGTAACTAATATAGTTTGTCATGTAGGACCAATACCGGTAGTGAGGAATTGATGCAAAATCTATGGAGAGAACGGGCGAACCAAAAAGTTCGTCATGCTTGATATTCCGGCATCGAGTCGGCCAAGATGTAATTCGAAATACAACGATGTCGGAAATGGAACTGTAATTGGTTTGTAAACTTGTAAAGTTTTTTTTTGCAAATTTTTAAGGTTATATTTTTTTTTTAATCAGCGCCTCGGAATATCAAAGCCAGCGCGTAGGAAACCAATTTTATTTTTTCTTCCTTCATAAAACGAGATTATTTTTTTAAGCACATTCGCTCTAAAAGCACTTGAAAAAGGGTTCTAACTTAATTAATTGCACTTGTCTTGGCCGCTAGACTCTTGGCCTAGTCTCGTTTTCCCTGAATCAGCTTCTTTCACATGAATTGTATTCAAATTTCGCCAAAAATATTTTTATCCCTCGTTTTACTTTCTTATATGAATTAAAAAATGGCTTCGTGGCTGAACGAAAAAGACCTAGAGTTTAACGAAATTTTACCGGTGTTAATGGAAGGTAAATTAAAATAAAATGAAAAAAAAATCATGTATAGTAAAGTACCTATGAAATAATAAGCATACCAAAGCCCAGTTTATTTTGTCAAAGCATTTGACAATATTGAAAAACATAAACAACTTGCAAGACCCTTTCAAATAATGATGATGATGATGAGGTTTGAAGATTATAATGATAGGAAGGGATAATGTTAATAAGGTCTGAAGGTGGCGATGAAGATGATAATGATAGGAATGGATAATGTTGATAAGGTCTGAAGGTGGCGAGGAAGATAATAATGACAGGAAGGGATAATGTTGATGAGGTCTCAAGGTGGCGATGATGATGATAATGATAGGAAGGGATAATGTAGATAAGGTCTGAAGGTGGTGGTGGTGATGATGATAATGATAGGAAGGGATAATGTTGATAAGGTCTAAAGGTGGTGGTGATGATGATAATGAAAGAAAAGGATAATGTTCATAAGGTCTGAAAGTGGCCATGATGATGATAATGATAGGAAAGGATAATGTCCATAAGGTCTGAAAGTGACGATGAAGATGATAATGATAGGAAGGGATAATGTTCATAAGGTCTGAAGGTGGCGAGGAAGATAATAATGACAGGAAGGGATAATGTTGATGAGGTCTCAAGGTTACGATGATGATGATAATGATAGGAAGGGATAATGTAGATAAGGTCTGAAGGTGGTGGTGGTGATGATGATAACGATAGGAAGGGATAATCTTGATAAGGTCTAAAGGTGGTGGTGATGATGATAATGATAGGAAGGGATAATGTTCATAAGGTCTGAAGGTGGCCATGATGATGAAAATGATAGGAAAGGATAATGTCCATAAGGTCTGAAGGTGGCAATGAAGATGATAATTATAGGAAGGGATAATGTTAATAAGGTCTGAAGGTGGCAATGATGATGATAATGATAGGAAGGGATAATGTCCATAAGGCCTGAAGGTGGCGAGGAAGGTAATAATGATAGAAGGGATAATGTTCATAAGGTCTGAAGGTGACGATTAAGATGATAATGATAGGAAGGGATAATGTTCATAAGGTCTGAAGGTGGCGATGAAGATGATAATGATAGGAAAGGATAATGTTGATAAGGTCTGAAGGTGGCGATGAAGATGATAATGATAGAAGGGATAATGTTCATAAGGTCTGAAGGTGACGATTAAGATGATAATGATAGGAAGGGATAATGTTCATAAGGTCTGAAAGTGGCGATGAAGATAATAATGATAGGAAGGGATAATGTTCATAAGGTCTAAAGGTGGTGGTGATAATGATAATGATAGGAAAGGATAATGTTCATAAGGTCTGAAGGTGGCGATGAAGATGAGAATGATAGGAAAGGATAATGTTCATAAGGTCTGAAGGTGGCAATGAAGATGATAATTATAGGAAAGGATAATGTCCATAAGGTCTGAAAGTGACGATGAAGATGATAATGATAGGAAAGGATAATGTTGATGAGGTCTCAAGGTGGCGATGATGATGATAATGAAAGGAAAGGATAATGTTCATAAGGTCTGAAGGTGGCGATGAAGATGATAATGAAAGGAAAGGATAATGTTGATGAGGTCTCAAGGTGGCGATGATGATGATAATAATAGGAAGGGATAATGTAGATAAGGTCTGAAGGTGGTTGTGGTGATGATGATAATGATAGGAAGGGATAATGTCCATAAGGTCTGAAGGTGGCGATGAAGATGATAATGAAAGGAAAGGATAATGTCCAGAAGGTCTGAAAGTGGCGATGAAGATGATAATGATAGGAAGGGATAGTGTTCATAAAGTCTGAAGGTGGCGATGAAGATGATAATGATAGGAAGGGATAGTGTTCATAAAGTCTGAAGGTGGCGATAAAGATGATAATGATAGGAAGGGATAATTTTAATTAAGTCTGAAGGTGGCGATGAAGATGATAATGATAGGAAAGGATAATGTTGATAAGGTCTGAAGGTGGTGATGATGATGATAATTATAGGAAGGGATTATGTTGATAAGGTCTGAAGGTTGCGATGAAGATGATAATGATAGGAAGGGATAATAATCATAAGGTCTGAAGGTGGCGATGAAGATGATATTGATAGGAAGGGATAATGTTTATAAGGTCTGAAGGTGGTGATGATGATGATGATAATGATAGGAATGGATAATGTAGTTAAGGTCTGAAGGTGGTTGTGATGATGATATTGATAGGAAGGGATAGTGTAGATAAGGTCTAAAGGTGGTGGTGATGATGATAATGATAGGAAGGGATAATGTTCATAAGGTCTGAAGGTGGTTGTGATGATGATAATGATAGTAAGGTGTAATGTTGATAAGGTCTGAAGGTGCTGATAATGGTTGATGATGATGATGGTTTTGACATGAATCCGTTGCTCATGGTGGTTGTAGTGGTGAAAGCACCTCAGAGGTGACAGAGGCGGAGACATTGATGATGATTATGATGATGATAATGATGATGATAATGATGATGATGATGATGATGATGATGATGATGATGATGATGATAATGAAGATGATGATGATGATGATGATGATGATGATGATGATGATAATGGTGATGATGATGATGATGATGGTGATGATGATGATGATAATGGTGATAATGATGATGATGATGATGATGATTATGATGATGATAATGATGATGATGATGATGATGATGATGATGATGGTGATGATGATGATGATAATGGTGATAATGATGATGATGATGATGATGATGATGATGATGATGATAATGATGATGATGATGATGATGATGATGATGATGGTGATGATGATGATGATAATGGTGATGATGATCATGATAATGGTGATGATGATGATGATAATGATGATGATGATGATGATGATGATGGTGATGATGATAATAATGATGATGATAATGATGATGGTGATGATGATGATGATGATGATGATAATGATGATGATGATGTTGATGATGATGATGATAATAATAATGATGATGATGATGATGATGATGATGATGATGATGATGATGATGATGATGATGATGATGATGATGATAATAATGATGATGGTGATGATGATAATGATTATGATGATGATGATGATGATGATGATGATGATGATGATGATGATGATAATGGTGATGATGATGATGATGATGATGATAATGATGATGATGATGATGATGACATGAATCCGCTGCTCATGGTGGTGGTAGTGGTGAAAGCACCTCAGCGGTGTCGGAGGCGGAGGCATTGTTGGTGCGACGATGGTGATGCTCGTGGGACTGTATGGTAGTAAAACCAAAAAGTTGATGATTGGTCAGGATAAAAATGGCTATGTGATGCTGGCAACGGAAAAATTATGATTTTATTTTGTTTTAAGCGCGGGGTATGAGGTAATCTCAGCTAAATGGATTAGTGTCGGTTACTTGTTTTCAGATAGTCTGAGGCACGAACTTGAAAGATTGCTGCACAAAATTATGTGGGGAATTATTTTATTCACAGACTGCAGTGAAATGCACTTTGAAAACTTCTTCTGTAGCTGAATATCTCAAAGTAGCAGTGATTTCCCATGAGCATTGATCGGGATTATAAGTTTCTTTGTGACTGACCGAACAAGATTTTACATAAACAGATATGCTTCTTCTTCATTCATTCGTGTAAACGTGTGAAAATATTCGGGGCACCGCACGGCACAGCTTTTTGTACAGATCTCTTTTTTCTTATTTTGTTTTTCGCGGCTTCTGGTAATTTTACATAAAGAGCCAGTAAGGCGACATTGTCAAGATACTCAGCCCTTCTTACTGAAAGCAATAATAAAAACGTAAATCATTTTGAGGTTCAGTTGGAAACGGTTTTTCGCGTCACCTCCTACAACTTCGCACCGTCATCTCAGAACTTGAATGTGAGTCCATGAAATGTGGATGGCACCAGATTGACGGGCCAACCGATTGTAGAGTGTCTCGGTTTTATCTTTAGTTAAATGAGCCTAGTTGGAATGAAGGTTTGTGGAGGCCTATAGACACTCTACAGGTTGAGAATGGAAGGAGTCCAGTTTCTGTTTCAATAACAATTTTTGAAACAAAGAAAAACAGAATTTCCAAACGTCTATTAAGTGTAGGGATCTTTACCTTCGCCATACTAGGTCCATATAATCAGAACATTATAGCCTGAAGGAGTGACAGCGTAAAACAAATTAGCTACATGTGCATATCACCTGCTTTTTATAATAATTATTACTAATATCGGGGATTATACCAGGATTAATAGTTACATCTGAAGTCTAGATTTCAAAAAGTAAATCTTCATTGACCGTAGACTAGAATCCAGATTCAGCTATGACTCTAAAGACAAGATTTAAACAGGTAAAGAAATGTTAATTCGACTTAGTAAATTATTTACTGCATCTATGATTACCTAAAACTTTCGAAAAAAATGAATGTAAGTGTAGAATCAATAGATGTGAACCTGCTGGAACTTTCCAAGTATAATTATATACATGTATAAATATTATTTTTTACATTTAACCTACAGTAGAGTCTGGGTAAGGTCAACATTACAAAAAAAATAGTGTAATTGACTGTAAGCAAGAATTGGTTTGAACAAAAAATTAATGCAGTTCTATTACAAAATAGGACTGCCAAACGGAGTTGGATTTAAACAAGTTTCCCTATAAGATGTTGATTTAAATAGATTCCACTGTAGTTATCACAGTTTTACAACTTTCATGAACAAGAAATAATAAGAATATATGGTAGATCTTTGCCAAAAGTCACGATGTCAACTTGCTCTCTGTCTGCCAGATCACCATGGCTAACAAGATACTGGCGTTGACGGCGGTGGTTGTGCTGGGACTGGGGAATCTCTTGCACATAGTGGGCCTGGCCACACCCGAGTGGGCAAAAAACGAACTAAGAAATGAAGGGCTAAGTGTAACTGTAACACTTGGTCTGTGGAAATCTTGTGTAGGGAGCAAGTGTATCACAATCTCAACACTCTCAGAGCTTGGTGAGTGATACTATAATGTAGCTTTCAGGAGCAATGTTTTAAGTACGTGTGACACATCCAATATTCGCTGGTCATAGTGTTTGTTAATGTGCAGTTCACCTGCATGTACAAGGTAAACTTTAAATTTATTACGCGTGTATGTTTGTAGAAGTATAATTTAAGTTACAGAAGACATCCCAACTGGTCATCTGCATGTACAGGGTAAACTTTAAACTTATAACGCGAGTATATTTGTAGAAGTATACTTTAAGTTACAGAAGACATGCCAACTGGTCATCAGCAACCAAAACATCTTTCTGCACACACAAAGGAAAAGCCTATGTGAGCAACAGCACATCCCTCTAGCATTCTTGTAGCATTTTTTACAGCCGCGCACGCTTTTTGTGACAGGACATAAATTTAAGAAAGTTTTCCACTCGTAAATTTTCACAAAGTTTTTGTCGTCTCTAAATTACAGTATATTCCGTGTAAAACCGTTTTGATAGTTTCAAGTTTCATTGAATATCTTTTGAAATGATTTTATTAGAATCTCCAAAGGTAGAAGTGAAAAACTAGTCAAAGTTAAAATGACCAAGAGAGGGAAAAAAATAACGGTTGAGTGGTTCTTAATGTTGAAATCCAATACCAAAAACATTTAACATCGATCATTTCCACAGCATTGATTTAAAAATGGTAAAGTACTCAGTACAAATCGATTAGGATTACTGAAGCTTTATTATTGCAGTGTGGAAATATTTAAATCAAGGCCAACATCTTGAAAATGATGTGCTTGTGGGTGTATGTATACATAATGTGTGCATATACAAAAGATAAAAGATTTTTTCTCCTTCCTTTTTTTTTTAAGTTTTTCTCATGTAACGTTTTGTTTAGATTTCCTGTACATTGCTCTTACTAACGGAAACATGTTACTGGTCCGACACTTTCCAATAGGAAGACGAGGTGACTTGAGCCAGATAAAGGCTTGTGGGGCGATGGCTATCCTAGGAATGCTGGCAGGTGGCGCAGCTCTCTTGCTTGCTGTGGTTAAGGCTATCATGATGGTCATGGACAAGGAGCATCCCAAACCACTTGGACTTGGGGCTCTTGTTTGCTCTATTGTCTCTTGTAAGTTCAGTCAGACGCAATCTTTTTAATTTTTGTTACGTGATTAAGATTCATATAAGTATAACTGTTGCTTTCATCTAGGAATCGGTTTACCTTTCTACCACATTTTCAGTGATAGTGCATTTGAATTTTGAAATGGTCCTAATTTTAGAACAATGCGTTGTATGAAGTACCGGTCAATGGCATGCTTTAACAAGTACATGTAACTATAATCATATTTACATGTATAAGATAAGCATTACATTTACAGAAGTAATGTTCATACACAAAGCCCATGATTTACACAAAATAGACTGGCTCTGCCTGTCGACGCTCTTTTTTGAATGAACAGTTCGCTTCGATAAACTTGGAATAAAGAGCATAAGACGTTTAAGTTATTAAAACCATATAAACATACATAAGTGTACCGGTATGTAGCGTTTCATGCCGTAGTTTAATACAGAATGCTTTGGTCTAATTTTATAAAGCATCGGTACATCGTACCTACCCGGGTGAAAATCATATTATTAAATGGATAAATTTACTTTGCCGGTGTTAATTTTCTTTCTTTCTTTCTTTTAAATAAAACTGACCATGCATTGTGAATTTGTAATATATAATGCGAATCAGAAAGCAGAATAGGAGTATCAGTTACTACAGCACTTTTTTTACGATTCCCTGAATATAGAAGTTTGATCAATTATTTGTTACAATAACAACAATTATTGCATGACTTTCTCTTGTATTGTAATCCACTGAACGTTTTTTTCTCTGTAATTGTCCCCAGTGGCATTGATCGTTATCTGTGTGATCATTTGGTTTGCTGGAGTGCAACCAGGAGGCGAGGCTGGCTACTCTTTGGGGTTGAGCATAGTTGGTGCCATTCTTATTCCTATCGGTGGGGTCCTAAGTTTCATTTCACGATGAAGAAACTGTTTTGTTTTTATTTCTGTTTTATAGAACTATTACTATTAGAAACCAACTAAGAAAATACATATTGCATGTATATGGACGCACAGTCATTTAAAATATTTTAACTATGCATGATTGTACTTTGTAAGGCCTTTAATATAAAGTAATGAGCAGTGCTAAATCGATCAATGTCTTTTTTTTTACATGTACCTCTATGTTGTAGTATAAACTATAATACAGAATGTAACCTTTGAATTTAAATAAATTTGAAATAATTTTCGGTAATAAATCTTGAAAAGAATGCATCTGTGCCGTAGGAGTTGTCCTCTTTCTACGTATAAGTCCCGGTATACGACTATTATGTATCAGTCTGTTAGTGTTACGTGTAGGCCTAATTTATGATTGTTTGGTTATGTAGGGCTGACGCATATCTACTTATTAAAAGATGTATACATGTAATTATATGCACCTGCAAAAAAATTAGGGCAATATTTTTTTTTACTTTTGCATTCCTGTACCATTATAGTTATAGTGTAGCCTACTTCCACTGCAGGGGTTAGCACTGCTGTCTCGTGGGAAATCTGGTTTGTCAAGTAAAGGGAATAGAAACTTTGGTTTAAAAAAGGGAGAAATGACTTTAAAGATAGAAAATTCTCTTTCCTGAAAGTAGTGAAAGTGAAAACATCATGGCTACATGTAGTCCTAGGCTATTCAAATTTTCGGTAGAATTAATTTCATTCTCAGACACCACACAACCTTGGAAATAATCTACATGCATTTCACTCAGACCTTTCCCTTGTATATGTGACTGAGACAGAGCGATCAAAAATATTTTGTTTTGTTTTGTTTTTGTTGCTGTTGCTGTTGCTTTTGTTGCTGTTGCTTTTGTTGTTGTTGTTGTTGTTGTTGTTTTGTTTGTTTCTTTTTTATTTTTTGTGTTTTGTTGTTGTTTTTTGTTTTGTTTTTTTTTTGTTTTTTTCTTGTTTTGTTGTTTTGTTGTTGTTTTTTTTTGTTTGTTTTTTTTTGTTTTTTTTTTCTTTGGGGGGGGGGGGTTAATTTAAATTTTAATAATTTAAATGATTTTAGATTCAATTTTGAAGTTTGAAATTGTAAGGGTAAGAGCATAAAGTAATTTAATTAGGCTTTTTTGTTGTTGTTGTTCTTCAATAATTCTATCACTAGTAAAACAGAGATTTTCCTATGTCCATTGAATGCAAGGTGTTTTTTAATTCGAGTTCGTTGGATATGAGGCCTACATGTAACATCAAAATTCAGTTTATGAAGAAGCGTTTTCGGGGAAATAAAGGAGGTGCATATTAAGTTATGCTAACGCATCTTGTGAAAACTGTAAATTGTCGTTGGTTGAGACCCAGCAAACATTGGCCAAAAGAAGCACTATAAATTGTATTAATAATTGTTGTATTTTATAATGCCTACTAAATAAACATTGAGATAAAAAAAAAATAATGAATGTAAAAATAATTAGTGCCAAAATTGCGCTTTTTTATTTTTCAAATTTCAAAATTACGTAACTATAGTAAAGAATCAACCTGTGGGGTTAAATTTCGTATAAATTTCCTCAGAATCAAAAGATTTTTTCAGAAAGGTGATGATAATAAACCTTAAAATTTCAAAATTCACTTTGGACTGTAATTATAACTAGGCCTGCGTGTACATGTATACAAATGTAGTGGCAAAGTTTGGGGGTTGTTTGTTTTGTTTTTTTTTTTTTTTGTGAGCGGCAACTTTCTTTTACTAAGTACATTTGTTGTTGATGCTACTGTGACTCGCTCGTGTCAATGACTGATTTTATCAGATACTCAGATTAAATATTACAAAAAAATGTGCAATTTTCTTGCGTCAATACAGAGAAATTCTTATGTAATGTAATAAAATTAATCAAAAACTTTACGCAGTCTTATATTTTATAATAAACAAGAAATTTTCTGTTCATGTTTGACACAATTGTGGTAAAAATAAAAAAACCCTGGTACATGTATGTATAAAGTCAACGAACTACAAGTCAACTAGTGTTCATTTTAATCATTTTCCACTGTCCCTAGAGCCTATCAGTGTCAGTATCACACAGTATCACTGTAGTATACTTCATTGTATCATATGACCACCTCTGTACTGTATTAATGTACTGGTTTTAAATCTAACATACATGTTTTAATAATCAATAATAAAAAAAAAATTCACCATGGAACTTGGAGCAGATGAAGTAAAAAAAAACAGAAATCTCTAGTGACAAGCAAAAACCAAAACATGTGTACAGTGTACAGTGGAACCCATATTTATCAACAACTCGAATAGCGACAATCATTGCTATAACGACAGATTCTATCTGAAAATCCTCGTTTTTTTTTTCCTTTATTCAAGTCATTCAACTTATTTCTGCAATAACGGGTATAGATACAGCTCCCCCCTGTTATAACGACAACTAGATCTGAGGGTACAAGAAAGCATCAAAATTTTTCAAGAGAAAAAAATCTCGAGCAATTTGTCTTGCCTGCATTGCTACGATACAAACGAACAAGCGATGCAGACTTTCGCGCCGTTTCTCCAAAGTTCGCTCCCTTTAACAAGTTGAAGCGTAGCGTAGGCCTTCATCAGTATCGCCAGAGCTCTTGCTATCAGTATGATATATCACAGCGCGTGGTCCAGCGAGCTGCGAGTGGTATGCATCTCACTCAAAATCAAAGCAAAGATTTTCGAAAACCGCTTACATGTACATGTATCTCCCATTCATCATAATAAATTCTTCTTTATTCTATTTTGCAGGCATAACAGCAACCCTTGCTAATGCTATAAGTATAACGATACTCTATGAAAAGATCAAGAGATGCCGTTATTCCCGAGTTATTATCCGCGAGTCCTCCTCATCCCTTCCATGCTAATGATCTCACACATTGTCTATGTGCATTGTAAGAGATTCCTATGTAAAATAAGGCCATAGGTTTTGATTTTGAGAGCCAGTCCAGTTATACCATAAGTAACATAGACTACCTTGCATTCTTCCCTGACCTGGTCTCGGTCTTTGTCAACTTGCAGGCAGTTCTTGAGATCTACATTGCACCACAGTCTTAATTTTCATTGTTCATCCATTTTTGTTTTACTTTTAGGACTGCAGTCCTCTACTCTCAACCGCAACCATGTCTAAAAAGTAAAAGCACAAAAGTAAAAGTAGTATCTGCTAGTAACGAGAAAGAGGATTACCATCGACACCAAAGTAGCGATAATAAACGCAGTCAAGAAACAGGAGAAATCAAATGCACAATGATACTGAAACTGATTCGTCATCGCCAAGGGTTATCTCCCATTGCTCACAATAAAATTCCGTTTTTCGGGGAAAACGACAACTCTTGCTATATGATGATTCTATGTTGAACTGAAGGGATCAAGAGTTGTTATTCTTGAGTTCCAGTGTATTGTGTGTATGTACAGTATTTGTACAAAGTAGCCTATTTTAGCCATTTTAAAGAAGTTATGTGAACGTACAGTTATACGTGGATATTTTATTTATGATGTATGTAAATGTACATGTAATTTGTAACATATCACTTACTTCACAATTTATACCGCAAGCATTATACACGTATAAATCATCTACAGAAATTACAAAAGTTCAACACAACACAGAACATTAAGGCCTTCCGCGAACCACTTTCACTTGTTCTTTTATAAATCATTCGCACTAAAAAATATGTTTCACTTATAATACAGTTAATGGTAAGTCCATAATTAACTGCTGCAAGTACTTATGTTTCCCTGCTGATGCCAGCGGATTTCATACATGTACACACTTCGACGGCTCGGGGCTAGGATCCGCCATTCGACATGTTTGATGAAATTCACTTATTTTTTGATTTTCTGAATCACCTCACTTTGGTGCACATTTCTGTATAAAGGAAAATACTCTAGCATTAACCGTTGCAAACTTAGGATTTTCAGACAAGCTCATGTGGCGAATATGTAGGAGCAAGAAGACCAGCGGTGGTGTTTGGCCCAGGCTTCCGAGTTGCTTTTCCTGGCTGTGCAGCATTCTATAAATAGAAAAGGCGGGTTGTTGCAGCAAGATTTCGCGCTACTCGTCTTCAACAGCCAACATTTTATACACCTAGTTTTTGTTTCCACTGCAAGAAGCCAGTTGAAGCTTTGTCAAATTTTATCAAAATAACCAAAATGGACAGCAACAGTATTCATAGCGAAGTCGACGTAGGTGTCAGTAGGCTACAATATTTAAAAATCTTTGAATACATAACCAGGAATCCAATCGTTGTTAAGCCCTTGCAGTACAGTAATGACAGGTTCGATCTTGATCTAGAATGTTTGGCTAAGGTTGAGCGACGTAAGAAAGCTGGGCGATCATCTTGACCGACACCTCCTGCCCTGACCCACGGAGACCCACGCTTGTTGTTCAGATGAGGATGGTGCTCAGCCACATGCGACTCCTCTACAGGAAGAAGAATCAGAACCTGGTCAAGAGGGAAGAGCTTATGTATTAGTGTCATCAACTTCTACTGGCGTCACTTTTGTTGCGGCTTCCGTGACTGATGAAAGCCAGATTTCTCAATAATTAAACATCATTGACTTAGAACCAGATTATATTTCTCTGGCTGAGGTCAGACCGCTTGAGCAAGCTATGCAATCGTCTTTACGTACAGCTGCTCAAAATAGACATCTCAAGTTCAACAGGGTTCTTCACAGGGCACCTCCAACGAAAGAGGGCGATCTAGGAAACGAACAAGAAATGAGAAAATTCGCAAAAAGAATGTTATCAAATTCTAGCTGCCCAGCGGTCAGGAGTTCACCTCAGAAAAAGGAAAACAATTGTCAGCTCGAAGGGTAAAGCCGGCCGCCTTACTTCAGATTTACGCCCTATAGAGTGCAATACTTTGTTTTCTGAATCTGAGAGAAGAGATATGTTTGACAGGTTCTGGGCATTGGGTAATAAGAAAAGACCAAAGCCCTTTCGTTGCAGTCACTGATGAGAAACGTGCCATAAAACGAGCAGCACGTGACAAGCAGACCAATCGCGATTACTTATTTAAATGTTAGTTGCTTGTGGGAAGGAGATACAAAAACTCGTGTGCCGGGTGTTTTTCTTGAACATCTCAGATTTGAAGACAGACTATGTCAAGGGTCGCAACGTAAACTATCGTAAGTCGAATTTTTTCAGAAATCAAGATTTTTCGGCAAAAAACAGACAATTACCATGCGCATGTTGTGACAAAACCTCTGAGTCATATCATTAATTATGACCTCGTAATTACAATTAATTAAAATATCGTATCTTGGGCTCCGTGAAAATCCACAACGTATACTATCGTAATTTGACTTACTATAGTATACTTGAGATATTTTAGTTCATAACTCGAGATACGATAGTATGCGAATGTAAAATTCTGAAATTAACTTTTCTGATTATTTTAGAATAAATGTAACTAGACCTAACTGGGTGGATTCCCTTAACTTACTTAGTCACTACTGCAATAGGACTCACTGGTCTAGTTATCTATAGAAGCTCAGTGCTTCTTCCTACTCTAAGTAATTGCAGCCCCTCACTGGTTATGGTAGCGTGCCTAGCAGCCGTGCAATACTAAAGAGTTCACACTCTTGAGTCCTTGAGTTTCAGTGGAGTACTAAGGCCACTGTTCCCTAACTAATATGAGTGGGTGTCGAGACTTGACAAGAACAGAATAGCTACACTCCAGAAAAGGAAGAACACAAAAGAGAAGAAGTTAAAATTACCACCTATAATATGTTTATTCCACGAATACTCAATTATTAATGAATGGAAGCAATTCTCAAAGAATAAAATAAAAAATACAAAGATGATCCAAAAGCAATTAGGCAATAAAGGTACTAACAAATGGTCAGAATGATAAGCGCCAAGCAGATACTCGAGATAAAGTGCGGATATTATACTAAGATCAGATACTAAAACAAAATGGCCAGAATACTAAGTAGAAGATACTAACAAAATGGTCAGAACAGAAGATACTAAGAACTAAACAAAATGCCCAATAAAAATGTCTAATACTAGATTCTAGATCTAGTCAAAATGGTCAGAATAAATATACCTAATAAAAATGCCCAATAGTCAGATTGCCTAATAGTCAAAATACCTAATAAAAATGCCCAATAGTCAGAATGCCTAATAGTCAAAATACTTAATAGTCAAAATAGAAAATATCCAAACAAAATGCCTAATAGTCAGCCAAGGCCCGAGTCACGGTGATAATCACGTAGAATTAAAACAAATGATAATCCAACACAAGTAGCTTTCACAATAGTTCAATAATATCCACAATAACTTCTTACTAAAATTCCAAACAATACTACTGGTACTATCCAACGTGGCCTACAGATACTCCAAAAAGATACTGACAAGGAGTCTTTCCGAGCTCTACAATTTATAATACAAGCTCAGTTGGCAAGGCCCCCGGTCAAAGACTTCCCTGGTTTCCCAGTTCGTCCCTAGAACAAGGGCCAACGCCGACCGAGGAAAATCTACTCTGTCGAACGGAACAACCCGTTTCCCCAACTAAAACATCACCCGACCGAGATCATAGAATCAACGGAAGCCATCGTTACAAACTTACATCTACGTACGATTCTAGCATCCCCCGATCAAAGTACGTCCAAAACCGGCCGAGGAAAAGCCTCTCTGGCCAGCTGGACAGGAATAAAAGAACAAAGTATTTTCCAAATTATTAAAGAAAAAAAATAAACCGCTAGAGGGGCGGAGACTAGTTTCCCGCCATTAAACTAAGCTAGAAACGCACGTGGCTCCACCCACAAGCTCATAATTGACACAAAAAAGATCAGTTCTAAAGGCCTACTGCTACTGCCACAAATAAATAAAAGATCTATACCAGCCTCCCTACATATAATTATAATAGAGCTGTTGGTAATTGCAATTACATAAGCTTACTGGAGATCTATTCTGTATTTTTGTAATCCAGTGTTATTCTTGAGGAAAAAAAAACATTGTATGGGATAAGGTCATTTTTTTTTTGGCCACAGAAATTACTACTTATTTATTTCTACATTCATTAAAAACACTTATTGCCTGTTTTTGTCGATCACGAGAGGCTCTAGAAGCCTAACTGGCGTTTGAAAGAAGGAATTTGTTATCATTAAAATTATTTCTTGTTTAACATACAATGTATTTTTTTGCTTCTTTGTACCAAAGATAAAGAATAAAGAATATGGATGAAATTCAGAGCATGTTGTGCGATGGTTCACTTGTCACGAAGTAGATGTAATACACTAGCCGTGTCAATAAAGAGCCATTATCCATGTTTCGCAGATTGAGTTACGTACCGTAAGCATGAGTCATAACGTAACAAACACGTGATTTCCCTAGTGATGTGTGCAAATCGGAAGCCGCAAGCGAGCGTTAGGCCTGGTCAGTCTGGTCAGCTGTTTAGGCCAGTGAAATCTGCTGCTGCTGCTGGTATAACTATCTCGGATCATGTGATTGTTATGTAATGTAACTGTGTGAGCATTCAGTGGAGCAGTGGAAACACACTCTCCATAGCGCGCTTGCACCTGGTCCAGGCTAGTACTCAGTACCGGTAGCATTAGAGCATCGCTGGCAGTCATCATGTAACAATTACATAACAGTTACGTTCACAGTGAAAGGGCTAGCATGTTTGCGAAAAGAGATCCTGCTACGTACCGCTGGGTGGGATGAGTTTATGCAAATGATGTCGGTCAGTCTAAAAATATTACGTCGTAGTCTAGTTTAAGACGGTATTTTTTTTCTCCTGTCATTTTTACTTTGATGTAGTACTAATGAAAACTTGCTGAATTTTTCCTTCCCATCCAGGGCTTCTATAAACTGATTTAGTTAAGATACTTTTTTCCTGCTTTTAGCTTAGACACTTTGTTTTCCAGCATAAAAAAAAATATTTTCTGACAAATAATCCCATTTCTTTTCAATACTTCATATACACACAATTTGAATGAAAATGTTTTTTGTATTTTCTTTTTCAATTTGTTTTCTCCATTTTTATAATAATTCTGATCATGATATCATGGTTAGAGATCACAAAAGGCGGAGATGCAAAGACCTGAACTTAAAGACCACGAAGAGAAACTGGAAGAGATACTTTCGAGCCTTAAGCTAGAGATAGTCATGGACATGTAAGAAAAAGACCCGGAACACTGAAGCATTGATGTGCACAAGAACAACATAGATCAGGAACTGAAGATTAAAAAAAGGGGAGGGGTGTAAAAAACATGTTGTAATAAGTCCTGTCATGATATTATATTTCGAGATCACAGAGGCAGAAGCTGCAAAGACCAGTCCAGAAGTTTAGGTCCAGGAAGAATAGCTGGAAGAGAGCCTAGGCCTGTAAAGCTAAGGATCTCCATGTTCAGGAAACAAGATAAGAGAAAGGAAAGACCTGGAGGACTGGAAAATTGAGTCATTCAAGAACTACATGGACCAGGAACATTGATGAGTCGTACTTCGACAAAACACATCCTAGAATGTGTCTGTGGATGAGTGAAAAAAAAATTGTTCCCTTATACAAAAATTTCTCCTTAAAAATGATTGATAATCTTGAACGGGAGAGAGGATTCCCCCATTCTACCTAATTAATAAGAGGTTAATCGTAGGTTTAAAACAAACAACAACCAAAAAAAAAACGTTTATTCTGTTGTATTTATTGTATTATTAGATAGATTTTCTAAAAATGTCAAGCTTTACTTTTATCTAAATCTATAAAGTATGTTCTATTTAGATATATACGAAATTCTATGTCAGTTTTTCATGTAATTAAATTTGCTCTTGAATCAAATAATTTTTTGTAATTCTTATCATTGCACAAGATAATTATATGTTCAAGGCATTCTGCGCTGTATTTCTTACATACCACACACGCAGTGGGAAAACAAGGGGTGGTGCGTAAGTTTCGGAAATTTTGAGCTCACGCGGTCACGGGGTCAATACACTGAGCGACATGTCGCGACATATTGCATCAGCCAGTTGACTCAGTCGCGCTTATCGTGCGAAAAAACGTATAGGGTGAAAGCAAAACAATGGGAGGAAAAAGTGAAAATCCAATAACAGCCCCACGCCCACATGAGCATATAACCCAGATAGTTTTTTTTTTTTTTTTTTTTTAATTTAATTTTTGTTCTAATGCTGAAACTGATTGAAAAACGGCCCCACGTTTGTTGCCTCAACAATGTCTTCTTCTAGATTTAGTTACTTACAAGCCCCATTTCATACACAGAAAAAACACTGTCCAACATTGCTCTTCGATCCATTGGCTACCTTTCAGGTGGCCGCCGTTTTGGACTGTGGATTTTGTCTGTCAAATCGATCCAGATACAATGTATAATTTAAAGACAATTTATGGTAAGAATTACACAAAATTATTTGACAAAAATACAGTTCATAAGCAATATAGATCTCCAGTATGCAATTGCAATTACCAACAGCTCTATTATAATTATTTTCTAAAATAATCAGAAAATTTAATTTCAGAATTTTACATTCGCACCTATCGTATCTCGAGTTATGAGCTAAAATATCTCAAGTATACTATAGTAAGTCAAATTACGATAGTATACGTTGGGATTTTCACGGAGCTCAAGATACGATATTTTAATTAATTCGTAATTTCAACTAATTAAAATATGACTCATATATTAATGATATGACGATATATTGATGATATGACTCAGAGGTTTTGTCACAACATGCACATGGTAATTGTCTGTTTTTTGCCGGAAAATCTCGATTTCTGAAAAAATTCGACTTACGATAGTTTACGTTACGACCCTCGACAGTCTGTCTTCAAATCTGAGATGTTCAAGAAAAACACCCGGCACACGAGTTTTTGTATCTCCCTCCCACAAGCAACTAACATTTAAATAAGTATTCGCGATTGGTCTGCTTGTCACGTGCTGCTCGTTTTATGGCACGTTTCTCATCAGTGGCTGCAACAAAAGGGCTTTGGTCTTTTTTTATTACCCAATGCCCAGAACCTGTCAAACATATCTCTTCTCTCAGATTCAGAAAACAAAGTATTGCACTCTATAGGGCGTAAATCTGAAGTAAGGCGGCCGGCTTTACCCTTCGAGCTGAAAAGTGTTTTCCTTTTTCTGAGGTGAACTCCTGACCGCTGGGCAGCTAGAATTTGATAACATTCTTTTTGCGAATTTTCTCATTTCTTGTTCGTTTCCTAGATCGCCCTCTTTCGTTGGAGGTGCCCTGTGAAGAACCCTGTTGAACTTGAGATGTCTATTTTGAGCAGCTGTACGTAAAGACGATTGCATAGCTTGCTCAAGCGGTCTGACCTCAGCCAGAGAAATATAATCTGGTTCTAAGTCAATGATGTTTAATTATTGAGAAATCTGGCTTTCATCAGTCACGGAAGCCGCAACAAAAGTGACGCCAGTAGAAGTTGATGACACTAATACATAAGCTCTTCCCTCTTGACCAGGTTCTGATTCTTCTTCCTGTAGAGGAGTCGCATGTGGCTGAGCACCATCCTCATCTGAACAACAAGCGTGGGTCTCCGTGGGTCAGGGCAGGAGGTGTCGGTCAAGATGATCGCCCAGCTTTCTTACGTCGCTCAACCTTAGCCAAACATTCTAAATCAAGATCTAACCTGCCATTACTGTACTGCAAGGGCTAAACAACGATTGGATTCTTGGTTATGTATTCAAACATTTTTTTAAATATTGTAGCCTACTGACACTTGCGTCAGCTTCGCTGTGAATGCTGTCGCTGTCATTTTGGTTATTTTGATAAAATTTGACAAAGCTTCAACTGGCTTCTTGCAGTGGAAACAAAAACTAGATGTATAAAATGTTGGCTGTTGAAGACGAGTAGCGCCTTTTCTATTTATAGAATGCTGCACAACCAGGAAAAGCAACTAGGAAGCCGGGGCCAAACACCACCACTGATCTTCTTGCTCCTACATATTCGCCACATGAGCTTGTTTGAAAATCCTAAGTTTGCAACGGTTAATGCTAGAGTATTTTCGTTTATACAGAAATGTGCTCTTGATCCCTTCAGTTCAACAAAGAATCATTATAAAGCAAGAGTTGTTTTTCCCGAAAAACGGAATTTTATTGTGAGTAATGGGAGATAACCCTTGGCGATGACGAATCAGTTTCAGTATCATTGTGCATTTGATTTCTCCTGTTTCTTGACTGCGTTTATTATCGCTACTTTGGTGTCAATGGTAATCCTCTTTCTCGTTACTAGCAGATACTACTTTTACTTTTGTGCTTTTACTTTTTAGACATGGTTGCGGTTGAGAGTAGAGGACTGCAGTCCTAAAAGGAAAACAATGGATGAACAATGAAAATTAAGACTGCGGTGCAATGTAGATCTCAAGAACTGCCTGCAAGTTGACAAAGACCGAGACCAGGTCAGGGAAGAATGCAAGGTAGTCTAAGTTACTTATGGTATGACTGGACTGGCTCTCAAAATCAAAACCTATGGCCTTATTTTACATAGGAATCTCTTACAATGCACATAGACAAAGTGTGAGATCATTAGCATGGACGGGATGAGGAGGACTCGCGGATAATAACTCGGGAATAACGGCATCTCTTGATCTTTTCATAGAGTATCGTTATACTTATAGCATTAGCAAGGGTTGCTGTTATGCCTGCAAAATAGAATAAAGAAGAATTTATTGTGATGAATGGGAGATACATGTACATGTAAGCGGTTTTCGAAAATCTTTGCTTTGACTTTGAGTGAGATGCATACCACTCGCAGCTCGCTGGACCACGCGCTGTGATATATCATACTGATAGCAAGAGCTCTAGCGATACTGATGAATGGCCTACACTACGCTTCAACTTGTTAACGGGAGCGAACTTTGGAGTAACGGCACGAAAGTCTGCATCGCTTGTTCGTTTGTGTCGTAGCAATGCAGGCAAGACAAATTGCTCGAGATTTTTTTCTCTTCAAAAATTTTGATGCTTTCTTGTACCCTCAGATCTAGTTGTCGTTATAACAGGGGGGAGCTGTATCTATACCCGTTATTGCAGAAATAAGTTGAATGACTTGAATAAAGGAAAAAAAAAAAACGGGGATTTTCAGATAGAATCTTTCGTTACAGCAATGGTTGTCGCTATTCGATTTGTTGATAAACATGGGTTCCACTGTACACTGTACACATGTATTGGTTTTTGCTTGTCACTAGAGATTTCTGGGTTTTTTTTACTTCACCTGCTCGAAGTTCCATCGTGAATTTTTTTTATTATTGATTATTAAAACATGTATGTTAGATTTAAAACCAGTACATTAATACAGTACAGAGGTGGTCATATGATACAATGAAGTATACTACAGTGATACTGTGTGATACTGACACTGATAGGCTCTAGGGACAGTGGAAAATGATTAAAATGAACACTAGAGAACATGAATACATGTAGTTCGTTGACTTTATACATACATGTACCAGGGTTTTTTTATTTTTACCATAATTGTGTCAAACATGAACAGAAAATTTCTTGTTTATTAAAAAATATTAGACTGCGTAAAGTTTTTGATTATTTCTATTACATTACATAAGAATTTCCCTGTATTGACGCAAGAAAATTGTACATTTTTTTGGTAATATTTAATCTGAGTATCTGATAAAATCAGTCATTGACACGAACGAGTCACAGTACCATCAACAACAAATGTACTTAGTAAAAGAAAGTTGCCGCTTACAAAAAAAAAAAAAAAACCAAAACAAACAACCCCAAAACTTTGCCACTACATTTGTATACATGTACACGCAGGCCTAGTTGTAATTACAGCCCAAAGTGAATTTTGAAATTTTAAGGTTTATTATCATCACCTTTCTGAAAAGATCTTTTGATTCTGGGGAAATTTATACGAAATTTAACCCCACAGGTTGATTTTTTACTATAGTTACGTAATTTTGAAATTTGAAAAATAAAAAAGCGCAATTTTAGCACTTGTGCAAAACCCCACTTTTGAGGAACCTAATTTGAAAACTGAGCACTTGAGAAAGCTCGTTTTGCATTCACACACTCTATAGTTCAAATACAAGGAACCCACTCACTTTTTGCAGGTGATTTTAAATTATTTTTTTGATTGACATGAAATTGTAATACGTGTACCGAAAAAACGATTTTTGACAAGGGAGAGAAAAAATTACGCGTACGATTTTCAGCAAAAATAGTCTATTAAAGTTTAAGTAACTTGCCAGTTATGGTATTTTAAAAGGAATAAAAATTATATTTATATGAATGTCCTTTGTACGAGTAGCTCTATCGATGACGATTCACGTTGTAAACCTTTTACATGTAATTATTTTTACATTTATTAATTTTTTTTTATCTTAATGTTTATTCAGTAGGCATTATAAAATACAACAATTATTAATACAATTTATAGTGCTTCTTTTGGCTAATGTTTGCTGGGTCTCAACCAACGACTATTTACAGTTTTTACAAGATGCGTTGGCATAACTTAATATGCATCTTCTTTTTTTTCCCCGAAAACGCTTCTTCATAAACTGAATTTTGATGTTACAAGTAGGCCTCATATCCAACGAACTCGAATTAAAAAACAGCTTGCATTCAACGGACATAGGAAAATCCCTGTTTTACTAGTGATAGAATTATTGAAGAACAAGAACAGCAATCAAAAAGCCTAATTAAATTATTTTACGCTCTTACCCTTACAATTTCAAACTTCAAAATTAAAGCCAAAATCATTTAAATTATTAAAATTTAAATTAACCCCCCCCCCCCCCCAAAAAAAAAAAAAATAAAAAATAAAAAAAAATAAAAATAAAAACAAAAAAAAAACAAAAAAAAAAAAAAAAACAAAAAGAAACAACAAAACAACAACAACAACAACAACAACAACAACAACAACAACAACAACAACAACAACAACAACAACAACAACAACAGCAACAACAACAAAAGCAACAGCAACAAAAACAAAACAAAACAAAATATTTTTGATCGCTCTGTCTCAGTCACATATACAAGGGAAAGGTCTGAGTGAAATGCATGTAAATTATTTCCAAGGTTGTGTGGTGTCTGAGAATGAAATTAATTCTACCGAAAATTTGAAAAGCCTGGGACTACATGTAGCCATGATGTTTTCCTTTTCACTAGTTTCAGGAAAGAGAATTTTCGGTCTTTAAAATCATTTCTCCCTTTTTTAAACCAAAGTTTCTGTTCCCTTTTCTTGACAAACCAGATTTCCCATGAGGCAGCAGTGCTAACCCCTGCAGTGGAAGTAGGCTACACTATAACTATAATTGTACAGGAATGCAAAAGTAAAAAATATTGCCCTAATTTTTTTGCAGGTGCATATAATTACATGTATACATTTTTTAATAAGTAAGTAAGCGTCAGCCTTACATAACCAAACAATCATAAATTAGGCCTACACGTAACACGAACAGGCTGATACATAATAGTCGTATACCGGGACTTATACGTAGAAAGAAGACAACTCCTACGGCACAGATGCATTCTTTTCAAGATTTATTACCGAAAATTAGTTCAAATTTATTTAAATTCAAAGGTTACATTCTGTATTATAGTTTATACTACAACATAGAGGTGCATGTAAAAAATAAGACATCGATCGATTTAGCACTGCTCATTACTTTATATTTAGGCCTTACAAAGTACACTCATGCATAGTTAAAATATTTTAAATGACTGTGCGTCCATACACATGTGATATGTATTTTCATAGTTGGTTTCTAATAGTAATACTTCTATAAAACAGAAATAAAAACAAAACAGTTTTTCATCGTGAAATGAAACTTAGGACCCCACCGATAGGAACAAGAATGGCACCAACTATGCTCAACCCCAAAGAGTAGCCAGCCTCGCCTCCTTGTTGCACTCCAACAAACCAAATGACCACACAGGTAACGATCAATGCCACTGGGGACAATTAGAGAGAAAAAAAACGTTCAGTGGATTACAATACAAGAGAAAGTCATGCAATAATTGTTGTTAGTGTAACAAATAATTGATCAAACTTCTGTATTCAGGGCATTGAAAAAAAAATGCTGTAGTAACTTATACTACTATCCTGCTTTCTGATTCGCATTATATATTACAAATTCACAATGCATGGTCAGTTTTATTTAAAAGAAAGAAAGAAAGAAAATTAACACCGGCAAAGTAAATTTATCCATTTAATAATATGATTTTCATCCGGGTAGGTACGATATACCGATGCTTTATAAAATTAGACCAAAGCATTCTGTATTAAACTACGGCATGAAACGCTACATATCGGTACACGTATGTATGTTAATATGGTTTTAATAACTTAAACGTCTTATGCACTTCATTCCAAATTTATCGAAGCGAACTGTTCATTCAAAAAAGAGCGTCGACAGGCAGAGCCAGTCTATTTTGTGATTACAGGTGTAAATCATGGGCTTTGTGTATGAACATTACTTCTGTAAATGTAATGCTTATCTTATAAATGTAAATATGATTATAGTTACATGTACTTGTTAAAGCATGCCATTGACCGGTTCTTCATACAATGCATTATTCTAAAATTAGGTCCATTTCAAAATTCAAATGCACTAATACTGAAAATGTGGTAGAAAGGTAAACCGATTCCTAGATGAAAGAAACAGTTATACTTATATGAATTTTAATCACGTAACAAAAATTAAAAAGATTGCGTCTGACTGAACTTACAAGAGACAATAGAGCAAACAAGAGCCCCAAGTCCAAGTGGTTTGGGATGCTCCTTGTCCATGACCATCATGATAACTTTAACCACAGCAAGCAAGAGAGCTGCGCCACCTGCCAGCATCCCTAGGATAGCCATCGCCTCACAAGCCTTTATCTGGCTCAAGGCACCTCGTCTTCCTATTGGGAAGGGTCGGACCAGTAACATGTTTCCGTTAGTAAGAGCAATGTAAAGGAAATCTAAACAAAACGTTACATAAGAAAAACTTTAAAAAAAGGAAGGAGAAAAAATCTATTAGCTTTTGTATATGCACACATTATGTATACATACACCCACAAGCTCATCATTTTCAAGATGTTGGCCTTAATTTAAATATTTCCACACTGTAATAATAAAGCTTTAGTAATCCTAGTCGATTAGTACTGAGTACTTTACCATTTTTAAATCAATACTGTGGAAATGGTCGATGTTAAATGTTTGAGGTATTGGATTTCAACATTAAGAACCACTCAACCGTTATTTTTTCCCCTCTCTTGGTCATTTTAACTTCGACTAGTTTTTCACTTCTACCTTTGGAGATTGTAATAAAATCATTTCAAAAGATATTCAATGAAACTTGAAACAAAAACTTTATGAAAATTTACGAGTGGAAAACTTTCTTAAATTTATGTCCTGTCACAAAAAGCGTGCGCGGCTGTAAAAAATGCTACAAGAATGCTAGAGGGATGTGCTGTTGCTCACTTAGGCTTTTCCCTTGTGTGTGCAGAAAGATGTTTTGGTTGCTGATGACCAGTTGGCATGTCTTCTGTGACTTAAAGTATACTTCTACAAACATACACGCGTTATAAATTTAAAGTTTACCTTGTACATGCAGCTGACCAGTTGGGATGTCTTCTGTAACTTAAAGTATACTTCTACAAATATACACGCGTTATAAATTTAAAGTTTACCTTATACATGCAGCTGACCAGTTGGGATGTCTTCTGTGACTTAAAGTATACTTCTGCAAACATACAGGCGTTATAAATTTAAAGTTTACCTTTTACATGCAGGTGAACTGCACATTAACAAACACTATGACCAGCGAATATTGGATGTGTCACACGTACTTAAAACATCGCTCCTGAAAGCTACATTATAGTATCACTCACCAAGCTCTGAGAGTTTTGAGATTGTGATACACTTGCTCACTACACAAGATTTCCACAGACCAAGTGTTATAGTTACACTTAGCCCTTCATTTCTTAGCTCGACTTTCGTCCACTCGGGTGTGGCCAGGCCCACTATGTGAAGAGATTCCCCAGTCCCAGCACAACCACCGCCGTCAATGCCAGTATCTTGTTAGCCATGGTGGTCTGGCAGACAGAGAGCAAGTTGACATCGTGACTTTTGACAAAGATCTACCATATATTCTTATTATTTCTTGTTCATGAAAGTTGTAAAACTGTGATAATTACAGTGGAATCTATTTAAATCAACATCTTTTAGGGAAACTTGTTTAAATCCAACTCCGTTTGGCAGTCCTATTTTGTAATAGAATTGCATTAATTTTTTAATGTAATTGTTTAAATCAATTCTTGCTTACAGCCAATTACACTGTAATTTTTTCGGTCCAAAAGTGTTGACCTTACCCAGACTCTACTGTAGGTTAATTGTAAAAAATAATATTTATACTTGTACATGTACTTGGACAGTCCCGGCAGTTGCACATCTATTGGTTCTACACTTATATTCATTCAGTTTGTGGTAGTCATAGATACAGTAAATAATTTATTGAGTCGAACTAACATTTCTGTACCTGTTTAAATCTTGTCTCAAGAGTCATAGCTGAATCTGGCTACTAGTTTACGGTCAATGCAGATTTACTTTTTGAAATCTAGACTTCATATGTAACTATAAAGCTTTATATTATCCCCGATATTATAAAAAAAAGCAGCTGATATACACAAATATGTAGTTAATTTGTTTTACGCTGTCACTCCTTCAGGCTATAATGTTATGAGTATATGGACCTAGCATGGCGAAGGTAAAAATCCCTATACTTAATAGACGTTTGGAAATTCTGTTTATCTTTGTTTCAAAAATTGTTATTGAAACAGAAACTGGACTCCTTCCATTCTCAACCTGTAGAGTGTCAATAGACCTCTACAAACCTTCATTCCAACTAGGCTCATTTAACTAAAGATAAAACCGAGACACTCTACAATCGGTTTGCCCGTCAATCTGGTGCCATCCACATTTCATGGACTCACCCTCAAGTTCTGAGATGACGGTGCGAAGTTGTGGGAGGTGACGCGAAAAACCGTTTCCAACTGAACCTCAAAAAAATTTTTGTTTTTTTCTATTGCTTTCAGTGAGAAGGGCTGAGTATCTTGACGATGTCGCCTTACTGGCTATTTATGTAAAATTACCAGAAGTCGCAGAGAACAAAATAAGAAAAAGGAGATCTGTACAAAAAGCTCGAGCCCTCGAGAGCAGTTGCGTCACGCGGAAGGAGTTACAGCCGTGCGGTGTCCCGAATATTTTCACACGTTTACACGAATGAATGAAGAAGAAGCATATCTGCTTATGTAAAATCTTGTTCGGTCAGTCACAAAGAAACTTATAATCCCGATCAATGCTCATGGGAAATCACTGCTACTTTGAGATATTCAGCTACAGAAGAAGTTTTCATACTGCATTTCACTGCAGTCTGTGAATAAAATAATTCCCCACATAATTTTGTGCAGCAGTCTTTCAAGTTCGTGCCTCAGACTATCTGAAAACAAGTAACCTACACTAATCCATTTAGCTGAGATTACCTCATACCTCGCGCTTAAAACAATATAAAATTATAATTTTTCCGTTGCCAGCATCACATAGCCATTCTTATCCTGACCAATCATCAACTTTTTGGTTTTACTACCATACAACCCCACGAGCATCACCATCGTCGCACCAACAGTGCCTCCGCCTCCGTCACCGCTGAGGTGCTTTCACCACTACAACCACCATGAGCAGCGGATTTATGTCATCATCATCATCATCATCATCATCATCATCATCACACTCATCATCATCATCATTATCATCATCATCATCCCCACCATCATCACCATCATTATTATCGTCATCATCATCATCATCATCATCATCAATGCCCCCGCCTCCGTCACCGCTGAGGTGCTTTCACCACTACCACCACCATGAGCAGCGGATTCATGTCATCACCATCATCATCATCATCACACTCATCATCATCATCATTATCATCATCATCATCCCCACCATCATCACCATCATTATTATCGTCATCATCATCATCAGCAGCAGCAGCAGCAGCATCATTATCATCATCATCATCACCACCATCATTATCATCATTATTATCATCATCATCACCATCATCATCATCATTATCATCATCATCATCACCACCACCATCATCACCATCATTATTATCATCATCATCACCATCATCATCATCACCATCATCATCATCACCATCATCAATGCCTCCGCCTCCGTCACCTCTGTAGTGCTTTCACCACTACAACCACCATGAGAACCGGAATCATGTCATCAGCGTCAGCATCATCATCACCATCATCATCATTTTCATCACCACCTTCAGACCTTATCTACATTGTCCCTTCCCATCATCATCATCATCATCATTATCATCACCCTCATCATCATCATCATCATCATCATCATCATCATCATCATCATCATCATCATCATCATCATCATCATCATCATTGTAACGCATTGTACTATAAGTTGATCTATTCATTTCCTCACCCTTTTCTAGTGCGTAACTTTTGGGTAGCGGATCGGCTAGATCTATGTACATTATCTTGTTTGGTTGCATAACGTTTGTATTTCAAGCCTAAGAATTTAGTTTTGTTTATTGAACACAGCCCGCACTTGTATGGTCAAGATTCTTCTCGAATCTCCGACTTAGTTCTAGCATAGTAATGATCTCGTCACCCCTTGTTTACCTTTGTTTTGATTGGTTGCTAATTGCTAATGACGTGTACCGAGAATGTTCTCCTATGATTTATGTAATTCCTTTTCTCGATGATTCGACGAGATTTTGTATAAATAAGAATCCAACTTATATAATTTAGTCAGTCAACATCATAGAGTTCATAGTGAGTCAACAACATTGAGTCTACAGTGAGTCAACATCATCCAGTCTACAGTGAGTCAACATCATCCAGTCTACAGTGAGTGATTATTGAGTCAACCTACATATATTGTACAGTCTAGCTCTTGTGTTGGATTAAACAGTTTGTAACCTTTATTTGCGGACTTTCGGACTTCTTTGCTACGGACGAGTCGTATGATTGGCTGTGTATATTTTTTAATACCCCTAGACAAACAGAGCCTAACAGATCACCATCATCATCACAAATCTGTTACAATCATCATCATCATCATCATCATCTTTATCACCGCCTTCAGACCTTATCTGCATTATCCCTTCCCATCAGCATCATCATCATCATCATCATCATCATCATCATCTTCATCATCATCATCATCATCACCACCTTCAGACCTTATCTACATTATCCCTTCCCATCTGCATCATCATCGTCTTCATCGCCACCTTCAGACCTTATCAACATTATCCCTTCCTATCATTATCGTCTTCATCGCCACCTTCAGACCTTATCAACATTATCCCTTCCTATCATTATCGTCTTCATCGCCACCTTCAAACCTTATCAACATTATCCCTTCCTATCATTATCGTCTTCATCGCCACCTTCAAACCTTATCAACATTATCCCTTCCTATCATTATCGTCTTCATCGCCACCTTCAGACCTTATCTACATTATCCCTTCCTATCATTATCGTCTTCATCGCCACCTTCAGACCTTATCAACATTATCCCTTCCTATCATTATCGTCTTCATCGCCACTTTCAGACCTTATCAAATTAACCCTTCCTATCATTATCATCATCATTACCACCTTTAGACCTTATGAACATTATCCCTTCCTATCATTATCATCATCATTACCACCTTTAGAACTTATGAACATTATCCCTTCCATTTATTTCATCTTCATCATCATCACCACAACCTTCAGACCTTATCAAATTATGCCTTCCTATCATTATAATCATCTTTACCACCTTTAGACCTTATGAACATTATCCCTTCCTATCATTATCATCATCACCACCTTTAGACCTTATGAACATTATCCCTTCCTATCATTATCATCATCACCACCTTTAGACCTTATGAACATTATCCCTTCCTATTATTATCATCATCACCACCACCTTCAGACCTTATGAACATTATCCCTTCCTATCATTATCATCATCACCACCTTTAGACCTTATGAACATTATCCCTTCCTATTATTATCATCATCACCACCACCTTCAGACCTTATGAACATTATCCCTTCCTATCATTATCATCATCACCACCACCTTTAGACCTTATGAACATTATCCCTTCCTATCATTATCATCATCACCACAACCTTCAGACCTTATTAACATTATCCCTTACTATCATTATCATCTTCATCGCCACCTTCAGACCTTATGAACATTATCCCTTCCTACCATTATCACCATCATCACCACCTTTAGACCTTATGAACATTATCCCTTCCTATCTTTATCATCATCACCATCACCACCTTTAGACCTTATGAACATTATCCTTTCCTATCATCACCACCTTCAAACCTCATCAACATTATCCCTTCCTATCATTATCATCATCACCACCTTTAGACCTTATGAACATTATCCCTTCCTATTATTATCATCATCACCACCACCTTCAGACCTTATGAACATTATCCCTTCCTATCATTATCATCATCACCACCTTTAGACCTTATGAACATTATCCCTTCCTATTATTATCATCATCACCACCACCTTCAGACCTTATGAACATTATCCCTTCCTATCATTATCATCATCACCACCACCTTTAGACCTTATAAACATTATCCCCTCCTATCATTATCATCATCACCACAACCTTCAGACCTTAGTAACATTATCCCTTACTATCATTATCATCTTCATCGCCACCTTCAGACCTTATGAACATTATCCCTTCCTACCATTATCACCATCATCACCACCTTTAGACCTTATGAACATTATCCCTTCCTATCTTTATCATCATCACCATCACCACCTTTAGACCTTATGAACATTATCCCTTCCTATCTTTATCATCATCACCATCACCACCTTTAGACCTTATGAACATTATCCTTTCCTATCATCACCACCTTCAAACCTCATCAACATTATCCCTTCCCATCATCATCATCATCATCATTATTGGAAAGAGTCCTGCAAGTTGTTTATCTTTTTCAATATTGTCAAATGCTTTGACAAAATAAATTGGGCTTTGATATTCTTATTATTTCATAGGTACTTTACTATACATGATTTTTTTTTATTTTATTTTATTTTACCTTCAATAAACACCGGTAAAATTTCCTGAAACTCGAGATCTTTTTCGTTCAGCCACGAAGCCATTTTTAATTCATATAAGAAAGTAAAATGAGGGATAAAAATATTTTTTGCGAAATTTGAATAAAGTTCATGTGAAGGAAGCTGATTCAGGGAAAACGAGACTTGGTCAAGAGTCTAGCGGCTAAGAAAAGTGCAAATAATTAACCTAGAGCCCTTTTTCGAGTGCTTTTTGAGCGAAAGTACTTTCAAAAAAATAATCTCGTTTTGTAAAGGAAGCAATAAAATGGGTTTCCTACGCGCTGACTTTGATATTCCGAGGCGCTGATTAAAAAAACATATAACCTTAAAAATTTGCAAAGAACACTTTACATGTTTACAAACCAATTACAGTTCCATTTCCGACATTGTTGTATTTTGAATTACATCTTGGTCGACCCGATGCCGGAATATCAAGCATGACGAACTTTTTGGTTCGCCGTTCACTCCATAGATTTTGCATCAATTCCTCACTACCGGTATTGGTTCTACATGACAAACTATATTAGTTACCAAGAAACTGTCACGTAGAACTGAGCTTCTGGATCAAGAATGTCAATTTCAATTTCTCATAGGTTTGACTGTTACCCTACATATCTTCACCATTTTTCTTAGTTTCACTTTAAACAACAATATTCTCTTAGTCTCATTTTGTTTTCGTTTAGTATCCATATTTTTTGGCCTCCTCTTCTTTCCACCCTTGTAGCATCACTTACCATGGTTAGAAAAATCCCATACCACTTCCTTACTAAATAACTTTAGGTAATGAATGCTCTGCAAGCTAAAACTCTGTAAAAAATTTATTGCCAAATTGGTCAGATCTTTTAAGCCCCTGTTAGAAGGTTAATATTATGAATTTCCAGCAAATAGGGCGTAAAAATCACTGCATTGCGAGGATTCACAATCCCATGTTTATTAATGGTTTAAATTTATGTACGCAATCCATATAATGTTGATGATTTTTAAGATGGACCTATAAATAGATTTGGACTTTAATAAAATTTGGGTTTTCACACAGTTTCAGGGGTGATAGTCAGTTTTATGCGCCCACCTGTGTGCAAGGTTTGTTTGATTTCAGTTTTACGAGCCCTGGCATCAGTCAGCCTAAAGTTGTTTACATTGGTCGAAACGACTGTTGTAGGCTATTTACCGTATTGTTAGCCCTAGAGTTTTGAAAAATTGAAGTCATTGCTCTACATTAATTTATTGCCTTCAAAGTACGTATATTGGTAAGGTTTATTGGTCGAGCCTTTCAAAGGGACACCAAACAAATAAACACAAATCAAGAAATAAATAGATAAATGAATTCACGATAGGAGAAAAGTCAAAATGTTTCTTGTCTTAAGTAGAGTTGGATCGAGACCACACTTTTCACCAATTTGAGATATAATGAGCAGAGGAGAAACATGTCCACATATATCTGCAGGTCAGTGGCTAATTTTTGATTTGCGAGACAATGAGCAGAGGAGAAACATGTCCACATATACCTAAAGGTCAGTAGCTAATCTGTGAATTGCGAGACAATGAGCAGAGGAGAAACATGTCCACATATACCTGCAGGTCAGTAGCTAATCTGTGAATTGCGAGACAATGAGCAGAGGAGAAACGTGTCCACATATACCTGCAGGTCAGTAGCTAATCTGTGAATTGCGAGACAGTGAGCAGAGTAGAAACATGTCCACATATACCTGCAGGTCAGTAGCTAATCTGTGAATTGCGAGACAATGAGCAGAGGAGAAACATGTCCACATATGCCTGCAGGTCAGTGGCTAATCTGTGAATTGCGAGACAATGAGCAGAGGAGAAACATGTCCACATATACCTGCAGGCCAGTGGCTAATCTGTGAATTGCGAGACAATGAGCAGAGGAGAAACATGTCCACATATGCCTGCAGGTCAGTGGCTAATCTGTGAATTGCGAGACAATGAGCAGAGGAGAAACATGTCCACATATGCCTGCAGGTCAGTGGCTAATCTGTGAATTGCGAGACAATGAGCAGAGGAGAAACATGTCCACATATACCTGCAGGTCAGTGGCTAATCTGTGAATTGCGAGACAGTGAGCAGAGGAGAAACATGTCCACATATACCTGCAGGTCAGTGGCTAATCTGTGAACTGCGAGACAATGCCGATATCTCCACATTCCCAGCATAGACAAAACATTTTGTAAACCCAGCCCCGGAACAGTGGCTTACATCCTTCCATCCGCAACACTCTGTCCCTCTCTGGTGCCGATTTCCTGAGGAGCCTGTCATCGCTAGCTGACATGGGCGGCCTGTGTGGTCATCATGTGTGAGTCTGGTCGATCTAAACTAAATTCACAGCTGACATTCGCGTTGGCGCACTTGTACCTTTTTATTGACATGTTTTTGATAAGCTGCTACATAAGGTTCGTCTTGGGACTTGTTTTCATTTGTATAAGGTACATGCGAACAATATCGACCATGTGAGGTCCACAGTACAGAACAAAACACAGTGGAGGAGACTATCAGCGAACATACGAGAAGCAGCGGAGGTGTCCCAGTCGGAGCATCAACATGTGAAAAGCGATATATAGGGAGAGATATGCCCTATGCATCTTTTTTTTTGCGAAAAATTTGAGTCCCACTGTATTGAAGATCCTGAATAACAAACACTGTCACACTGATTTCTTTTTTAATGCTAAAATAATATAGTATGGGTGTTATAATTAGGGTGCAAGCGTCCATTTCTAGTGTATGCTCTACAATAATGCAACTCTATTTTCGGAATCTTGGTCATAGGATCAATGACTGATTGTCTTTTTCTAGTAATTGTATCTACCGATTTGTCTGAATCTCTTCTACCGCTCCTTTTACTATCCATTTACCCTTTTTTCTTTTTCTTGCTCAGTGCTGCTCTGATTTCTTTATGTTCTCTCGCCCCACTCCCAATGGACTTAAAAACATTTGTCGACCACCCCGTGGCCGGTTCTTGTTGGCTGTGTCAGTGATAAATCATGGTTCTCTATTTCCGACTTCCAACACCCTTATTTGCTTCCTCCATATTAACGTAACTTGCAAGAAACTGTCGTTGGTCACTCGTTGACCATGTCCGAAAAATCTTTTAATGAGCACCATGGTTTGAATCAGTGAGTTCATGACATAAAATAGTTCTGTTCTATCTACACATCTGTCCAGTGACAACGCTGTCCAACAGCGTTATTTGATAAGTTCCTTGCAAGTAGTGCTGTTGTATAGGCTTACTCGCACCCTTTATTCCGACCTTTTCCTTGTTTTGATTTTAGCTTTGGGGCTTTTTCTTCTCATGAATATTGTAAAGCATTGTGCAGTAATTTGATCTATTGCTATTGCTTTCCTCACACTGAGTAGGTGCGTAACTTTTGGGTAGCGGATCGGGTAGATCTATGTACATTATCTTATTTGGTTGCATAATGTTTGTATTTCAAGCCTAAGAACTTAGTTTTGTTTATTGAACACAGCCCGCACTTGTATGGCCAAGATTCTTCTGGAATCTCCGACCTAGTTCCAGCATAGTAATGATCTCGTCACCCCTTGTTTACCTTTGTTTTGATTGGTTGCTAATTGCTAATGACGTGTACCAAGAATATTCTCTTACGATTTATCTAATTCCTTTTCTGGATGATTCGACGAGATTTTGTATAAATAAGAGTCGAAATTATGTTTAGGAGTCAACATCAAGTTAACGAACAGTGAGTTTAAGAGTCTTTCTACAGTGAGTTTAAGAGTGTACAGAGTCAAGCTCTTGTTGTATTGGGTTAAACAGTTTGCTATTTCTACTTGCGGACTTCATAATTATTTCCTACGGACGAGTCGTGTGATTGGCTGTTTATATTTTCATAACCCTACTCAAACAGAGCCTAACAGATCACCCCCATCTAAATCTGTTACAAATAGCTCAGATTCAAAGATTCCAGAGATTCGCTATCTACAGTGAATGATGAAGGATCTCTAAAATGTTTTCTTTTCATGAATATCTCAGATTCAAAGATTCCAGAGATTCGCTATCTACAGTGTAGGATGCAGGATCTCTAAAATGTTTTCTTTTCATGAATATCTCAGATTCAAAGATTCCAGAGATTCGCTATCTACAGTGTAGGATGAAGGATCTCTAAAATGTTTTCTTTTCATGAATATGTCAGATTCAAAGATTTCAGAGAGTCACTATCTACAGTGAAGGATGACTGATCTCTAAAATGCTGGACATTGGTGGTTATAGCGTCACCGTTGTCTGCTCTTTGTGAATTTTGCTCGTTTGATACATCTCTTTCCTGACTTTGTGGGACATGATTGTGCTCCAACTTATCTGAATATTCACCATAATCGGCACAAAATCAGGATTTTTCAATGAATCATAAGATTAAGAAAGTTGATTCTTCCTGACATTTTCACAGTTCGACGTCATAATTTATCAGTAAACTGGGATCATTTTTTTAGAGGAGTAACAAGGCTTTGGTAAATATTTGAGCTGTACATAGAATAGGGGCTCATTTGCCACTTGGAAACAAAATATATCGTCTTGGTGGACAAACTATAATGCAAACTGACAAATAAATCATTCGTCAATTTGTCCGAGATAATTAAAAAAAAACAACAAAAAACAAAACCAAAACCAAAAAATTGAAAAGTCTCATTCGCAAGCCTAAGACTAAAAAAAAATTGTAATAGAAAAGTCAAAAGCTTCCTTGACATGAAAGATGAAGCAATATGGAAAACATTGATGTAAATTTATAGACAGAAAATAGAAAAAAAAAAGCCCATTTGAGCGTCACTTTGCCAGAATCGTGACCAATTATCTCCTCTTCTAAGTGTAAGATTTTTCCAAAGGTTTAATAATTAAGCAGAAAAACTGCCATGCTCTTAACATGCGTATTTTTTCTACGAATGAAAGGTGCTAGACTTCACAGCGGCACACAGGTGAAACTACACATTTTAGTCCCTTATTTTTCGAAAACTGAAAAACCGCATTAACAAAAAAAAAAAAAAAAAAAAAAAATTGGAATTATACAGTCATGTTATTTATGGCTTGAAAGTTTGCCAAAGGCTGCATTTGTATACTACAAGGCCTTGTAACTAACAGCCTTACTTTCACAACTAAAATAAACATTAAGTGTTGTGCAGTTTGATTAATTGAAAAAGCTCAATGAAGCAATAAAATACACATTAAGTGTTGTGCAGTTTGATTAATTGAAAAAGCTCAATGAAGCAATAACATACACATTAAGTGTTGTGCAGTTTGATTAATTGAAAAAGCTCAATGAAGCAATAACATACACATTAAGTGTTGTGCAGTTTGATTAATTGAAAAAGCTCAATGAAGCAATAACATACACATTAAGTGTTGTGCAGTTTGATTAATTGAAAAAGCTCAATGAAGCAATAACATAAACATTAAGTGTTGTGCAGTTTGATTAATTGAAAAAGCTCAATGAAGCAATAAAATAAACATTAAGTGTTGTGCAGTTTGATTAATTGAAAAAGCTCAATGAAGCAATAAAATAAACATTAAGTGTTGTGCAGTTTGATTAATTGAAAAAGCTCAATGAAGCAATAAAATAAACATTAAGTGTTGTGCAGTTTGATTAATTGAAAAAGCTCAATGAAGCAATAAAATACACATTAAGTGTTGTGCAGTTTGATTAATTGAAAAAGCTCAATGAAGCAATAAAATACACATTAAGTGTTGTGCAGTTTGATTAATTGAAAAAGCTCAATGAAGCAATAAAATAAACATTAAGTGTTGTGCAGTTTGATTAATTGAAAAAGCTCAATGAAGCAATAAAATACACATTAAGTGTTGTGCAGTTTGATTAATTGAAAAAGCTCAATGAAGCAATAAAATAAACATTAAGTGTTGTGCAGTTTGATTAATTGAAAAAGCTCAATGAAGCAATAAAGAAAACAAGAGGCGATACTTAAATGTGATGGGTATGTTTTAAAAATTCATAACCATGTTTTAGTAATAAAAGTAAATAAAACTCATTCTGAAATCACCCTTTAGCTGCGAACACCACTTTTTTAATAACACAACGGCTTGAAAAATTTACTTACAATCTTAACCTCAAAAAGACAAAATTACCTCGTCTGAATGAATTAACTCGTTGACAGCTTTCAGAGTCTTCTGTCTAGCTGATCTGGTCTCGCAGAAAATAGTGAAAAACTTTATATCGATTGTACTTTACAGTTTGACATGAAAATGAATCTATGGGTCAATTTGTTCCTGTCTTATTTTGCTTGGCAGCTCTAGCCAATCAGACTGACATGAAAAAAGTATCAGAGTTCTCAGGCGTCATATCACAAGACCACCAGTTAAACACAATATAGGGAAATCCGATGACATGGAGCACAACCACGCCCCAATCCACGTTGTCAAGAAGGCCACTCGTAAAAGGATTTCTGTAAGGTAAAGAACTATTAATAGGGACAGTAGAATATTTACGCATCTGCTATAGCCGTACGCCTCCTTTTTTCTTATCTGCGAGAGTTACCAGCACAAGATTATACCATACGTACAGACCGTATCTGAGGTTTTATGATTTCTTCCCTCTTTTCATCTCCTCTATCATGTGTTATCTTCTCTCCTAACTTGATAGCTTCTCTGCAGGGTTTTTAAATAAAATATTTTGTAGGAACACATTTGAATATATTCAACTTATTTTTGCGGGGAAAACAATATCTACATTAGACAGAAATCAGGTATAATGATAATTATAGTAAAACTGCTCCACGTTTTCCCCCTACGTATACTAAAGATTTTTCTAACGAGTGAATAACGGTGCCTTCAGTATTTCTCTAATATTTCACAAAGTACATGTATTGGGAAAAAAAGTGCACAAAAGTTATCTCAAAAAGCAGGGAAAAGAACAAGGAAAACACTCATGTGCATTGCATATTTGTATAATTGTAAAATATAATGTGCCTAGGCAAAGACAGAAGTTGAAGAAAAAAAACTCTGCCTCGGATCAGTTGCTCTTATCTCGTACTATTGCAGTAAAAAGTCTGTGAAAGTATAAGTCAAAATGAAGGGAAATGAACAAGGAATGCACTCACAAACGTTACAAATATTTCAAAGTAATATGTTAAGATAAAGCCGGTAATTTTTTTTTTATAACGAAAGTAAAGTCAACCTGAAATCAGTTACTCCTGTCTATTTTTACTGCAAATAAAACGGTATGAAAGTATACTTCAGAATCTAGGAATAAGGAAAAGATGCTGCTGTCATGTTTGACTTATGTTTAGGCTTTGGGACTGCCGGTACAGACAAGATTTGCGCCATTGTGCGGTGAGTGAAAATTGATATCAACATAACCATTTGATTTTTACATGACAGATGGGAAAGTCGGGAAAGAAAAATGCAATCTATTATTGTCTCAGCTGCCCGCTTCCATGTGAAGACTAAAGGTCGTCGCCGCCCCACTCACTATCTGGAAAAACTTCCCTGATGATTTGCTCAGCTCTGGTGATCTCTGGAATGACGAGTCACTGATATTGTTACACATACTTAGACTACATGTAACACTAGGAGTACAGAAAGTGAAAGCGTCCATTGTAACAGCCATGGTAAAACAGCTTTGTGCGCCCTGTTGATATGATAAAGCGTCGGTGGATCTGCACACTCACGATATCGCTGCAAGCACGCCCCCCACCCAAAAAAAAAGTGACGCTAAAGTCTATTTTTACTCATGAAAAAGATTTGAACCATGCCTAGAAACAAAAATTAGACAACCCAAAATTAAAATGTGTCGCGGCATGTACAAAACAAATAAAGTTATGAAATGGGCGCACCTGGTACATCGCACAGGCCTCTCTATTTGGAGGACGTTCCTGATACGCCTACACCGCACAGGCTTCTCTATCTGAAGGACGTACCTGATACGTCTACCACGCACAGGCCTCTCTATTTGGAGGACGTACCTGATACGTCTACCACGCACAGGCCTCTCTATTTGGAGGACGTACCTAATACATCTACAACGCACAGGCCTCTCTATTTGGAGGACGTACCTGATACGTCTACAACGCACAGGCCTCTCTATTTGGAGAACGTACCTAATACATCTACAACGCAAAGGCCTCTCTATTTGGAGGACGTACCTAATACATCTACAACGCACAGGCCTCTCTATTTGGAGGACGTACCTGATACGTCTACCACGCACAGGCCTCTCTTTTGGAGGACGTACCTAATACATCTACAACGCACAGGCCTCTCTATTTGTAGGACGTACCTGATACGTTGTTTACAATTTAAACTCAAAAATACACAACCAAAGTGTGTAAAGATATTTCAAATACATTTCACGTGAAAATGAATCATATTGGACCATTAGTTACAAAGTTATTAAGTTTTTTGTTCCTCCTGTAAAAGTTGCAAAACAGGAGTTAAGATAGTTTACTTTGCGACCCTCGATGTCATGGGCACTGTAACTGTAAGGAGAAAGGACGACTATGGAATACCAAGAGATGCGCACTCAGGAGATAATGAGAATAGAAAGAAGTGGACAAACCAGATAACTGATTCAACCAAGAAAGACGTGGACAGCCACTACTGTAGAAAGGTGGCTTCGAAAGGATACTTGGACCAAAGCCTGATTGTGAATGAGATGTACAGGCTGTACCAGAAGAAGTGTATAGAAGATGATGTCGCAGAAGTCGCTTAGAAGGACAGGTATCGTCTGTGTTTACACAGCTGCACAATTTACAGTTGTTGTTTCTTTTTAGCACAAAAAGTACATGTGCAATGAATGTGTTACATATCAAAACAGCAAAAGTCTTTCTGAAGAACAGATAACTCGCAAAAGAGAAAATCTTGAAAACAAAGAATCTGCCCGTAAGTTGAAGTCTCAAGCGAAAGAAAGGAGACTTGGAAATAGTGAAAATGCGTCCTATTGCTTCGGCGTGTAACAACTTCTTCCCTGCCCAAAATCGAACAAATCCTTCTTCGTCTACAAACGGAAGTTCTACGTTCAAAACTTGACGGTGTATGGTCTAGACACCAGTGATGATATTTGCAATAGTTATGTAGCCTGAGTTTTAAACCAAGCGAGGTTCAAATGAAGTTGCTGCCTGATTATTAAAATACAATAGAAAAGAATGCTGTGGGTGGGTGCAAAACCATCGACATGTTCGTTGACAACTGCCCAGGTTAAAACAGAAATCAGTTTGTCGCCTCCATGCTAGCTTTCATGAACAGTAGACTCGGTTTAGACAAACTCGCTATTGTATTGGTTGAGAAAGGTCACACAGAGACCGAAAACGATTCAGTGCATAGTTTGATTCAACGTGCGACGGCAACTACAGAACTCTGCACACCCAAACAATGGTATTCTGCTGCCAGAGGTGCCAGGAAATTCAAGACTCCCTACACAGTGCAGAGGATGTCTGTGACAGAGTTCATCGACTTCAGAGAGATGATGAAATGAAAACAGTGAAAAACGTGTCTGTTGATGTTGAAGGAGAGAAGGTTAAATGGAGTTTGGTCAAGCAGTCATCATAAAGGATGCACTGTATGTCACGCATGACTACAACAAACCAAAGAAATGAAGTGAACTGTCAAGCAGATGCCGAAGCAACCCTGGACAACGTCACGCGACAGGAGAACCAAGAAAGAGACAAAATGCTGCAGTCTACCTCTAGATACGCACTGGCATCGCCAAATTCAAAAGATGATCCTCTGAGCCTATGCAACGCTGGTCTGGGTCTGGTGCCACCAACATACAATGGATTATTCTTCCTACGAGAGTTTGCGTGTCGGCTGTGATATAACCGTGACGGGAGCCCTTTAATCAAGAACTATTTCAAATCCATAGCTGATTTGACGCTTTGCCTCAATAGCATTTCACATTTTTCTGTTTGTCTTATAGAATCTATTCCCTACGTACGCACCGGGGTATAAAATAAATGTTTTTGCCAAGCACTTGACAAAAATCCAAGATGGCGGGCAATTTATATGATTTATATAGGCGCCGCATTAAGCAAAGCCTTTAAGACTTCGTGTTTTAACCTTAAAGTATAGATTATAGATAGTATTTGAGTACTTATTGTCAATATCTGCTCACATCAAACAAACTCTTATTTGAAACATAAAATAAACACAAAAAAAAAAACCACACACAATTTTGTTCTCAGTTGTATTGATGACATAAATTGTGTCATTACATCTAGGTACTCACTAAGACAAAATATAGAACTTTATCACTTAAAATTGCCTTTATTAGGTATAATTTAACATAGATCTAGGCCTACTTAAGTTATTACAAGCACCAGATGGAGAAAAACCTATCTTATATTAGTTATAATCTATATTACATTATTTGTTACATGGATCTAGGCTTTGTATCTAGATCTAGATGTATTGATCTAAACTGCCTCATACACATTCAAAATAGTTATTATCCAAAACAAAAGCTCTCTGAGTCTGAGAAATCGCTTTTTAGATAAATCTCCTAAAGATGAAATGGATGAAATAGTTCTAGGGTATCTCAGAGGTATTGCTGGTCTTAGACATGTTGTATTGTGTGTCAGTGGATTTAATCAGAATGACACAAAGAAATCTTCTTTTGGAAAATTCTTTGCTCTTGCTGTAGCAGGTGCTTTAGCAGAAATGGGCTTTATTGAGTTTTCTATCCGAAGTAGAAAGTTCTGGCAGTGTCAGAGCATCAAAATACATGTAAGCCTTCGTGAATCAGTGACAATGACACGGGCATGGAATACTGAGGAACAGACCTTTATTTTCAGCTCAGTTGATATAACATTATGTCAAAGTAGCTTCTAAAATAGCAATGCTGGTGAGTGGATCAATTATCATATCTCGTTGAGGGTTATAAAAGGCTTTTAAAAGTTTTATTTCAATGGGCTATGATGACACAATGCAATATGTCTAAGTAGAGCAGGAAAATATGTTTGTCATTGCAAAATAGTGTTCATTTCCTTAATGATGAGTATAGAATTACGTTCTTCAATCATTTCCTTTGTAAAATCAACTACCACTTTAGTTTTTTACTCTGAAAACGAACTTGACAAAAGCTGAAGATCAGAGAAAATCGCCCCCCAAAAATGTAACAAAAAAAAATCCATAAGAAAAACTGTTTTTTTGTTTTGAACATCTCATAAATTTAGAAGACACGCATAAACAACATGATATTGTTGAAAATATCTCTTTATTAAATGTGCAAAGTGTAGGACTTAAAAAATGTAGACTTAAAGCTGCATTTTCTTTTAAAATTCTAATATGTTGTGGTTGTGGTTAAAAAAGACCCTTTTTGAGAATGAGTCATATATCCAAGGGAGAGAACCTACTCAACATTTAACTTTTAATTAGCTACCTCCCTTCATTGCTAAACTAAATGAACAGACCTAAGTCAGTGTTGAGGGAAATTTTGCTTTGCATTTTTTTTTTTTTTTTAATTAATGCACTTCTTCTTTAAAACATTCATTTTTTAAACTTCTCTGACTCTTCCTACCTCCTCTCTCTCTCTCTCTCTCTCTCTCTCTCTCTCTCTCTCTCTCTCTCTCTCTCTCTCTCTCTCTCTCTCTCTCTCTCTCTCTCTCCTCTGTATGTAAATATCAGATCTACATGTATTGATCTTGCGTAAGCATCCGCCATTTCTCTCTTCCGGCCTTCCTAAATCCCAGATCTAGCCCCATAACTCCAAACCCTATTATCTCCCCTTCCCTTCCCTGCGGAGCGAATCTATTCCCTGCGTACGCATCGGGGTATAACTATAAAATAAATGTTTTTGCCAAGCACTTGACAAAAATCCAAGATGGCGGCCAATTTATATGATTTATATAGGCGCCGCCTAACTTTAAAGTTAAAACACGAAGTCTTAAAGGCTTTGCTTAATGCGGCGCCTAAATAAATCATATAAATTGGCCGCCATCTTGGATTTTTGTCAAGTGCTTGGCAAAAACATTTATTTTATACCCCGGTGCGTACGCAGGGAATAGATTCTAATTCTATCCGTCAAGATCAATTCTCCGCCATTTTGTTTGTTTACATTTGAGATGTCGATTATCGGGAATTATTGACGTCATAAAGTATTGTACATATAGAAAAACTCTCTAAACCTAAATTTTTTATGCATAGCGTTAATTTTTTGTGTTGTAATGATTGTTATGTGACGTTAGATCTAGAAAAGATTGCGTGGCTTAGTGATATGATCTCTAGCAACGTTCTCTTTTGGTTCTCGGACTTCAAAGCGATTAGACGTATTTTATTGTGCTCTTATTTGTGATAATTGATATCTAGATCTAGCATTCTATTTTCGCCATTTTACTATTGTAAGCAATATGGATCGATTTGTACAACCAATCATGAAGGCACTGCACCACTTCATCGTTACTCCCATGCGTGGAGATAAGTGGAACGCCGATTTAACGCATGTGCGTAATTTCGTGCCAATGCAGTTTGTCTTAGATCAGAATGGACAACCAAGGATACACGCTAAGTATGGTTTTACCTTAACCAAACCCATGGATCATGATGATTTGATGAAGATGAGCGTGACCAAGTGGGTTACTCCAGCGCCTGCCATGCAGGCCATGGAGTATAGCGTTCGCAATACTGTTAACGTCATAAAGGGATTTATGAACGTCAATGGAACGGCCGTCTTTTTACATGACACGACATCAAATAGCAAGGCAAGTAAGCATTGCAACTTCCGGAAACATAGTCACTTGCATATTATAGTTCAGAGTACTAAGGGTTACACCAGAGATCTAAACAAGTTCCGTGCTATGGAGCACACATTACGGAACAACGAAGTAGAGCTTTTCACCAGCACTATTAAATGTACACCGGATAGTTTACTGAAATACATGACTTCGGATCCCGAGAAGTCGTACCTCGGATCTAACGTCTCCGACTTGCGTATAGCCATACAACGGTTATACGAAGAAGCCGCTGATGATGTCACTGCAGAGCTAATGTTAGTGTCTTCACCGCAGCCACAACAGCAGTCCACGAAACGTAAACGGGACATGTATGAGATCGACGACAATACCGAAGATGATGATGATGATGACGATGATGGTGATAACAATCAGGAGGAGCTCATTATTACTATAGATGATGATGATGTTGCTAAAGAAAGACAGAAGAATACCAAGAAACCTATGGATTATCTGAGACAACCTCCGACTAAGAAACCCAAACGATCAAAAAACCTTGTGATGTTAGATGAGCTGAAAGTGAAAGCGGCTATGTTGCGCCATCCACATTGTGCCACATTTCCGGAATTAGTTGCAGCGGCCAGAGGCACAGCGGACTACGATCTCATTTGTAATTGTTACCTGGACGCCCTATCGGAAAAACTATGGGCTCTGGCGCGCGATGACATCGCACCACCTGATACGTCGATCGATCTGATGAGTTGTTTGGAATCCTTAAACGATGATCTGCCAAATACGCTGACGCCAGAACAAACGTTGGCCTTGTTCAATTCGTGGTGTTCGGAACAGAATGTGAACGCTCATAAAATTGCTTGGTTTATTGTATCGAGACTGCAGGGAAGAGTTTATAAAAAAAATCGGACTCTATCTTCAAGGTTCATCAAATTTCGGCAAGACTTATTGGACGTCCCAACTCTTTTCTCCTCTGGCGTCGATGACGGGGAAAATGAGCACAGGAGGCCGGTTTTGCTTACAAGATTGTGAGCGTAGAAGGATTGTCATTGGAGGGGAAGTTGGGATTACAACGGATAACATGGACCGAATAAAAGAGTTAATGTCAGGGGAGATCACAACCTGTGAAAGGAAAGGAAGATCGGTCGTAAAATGCAAGGCTTCATTATAGTACTGATGAACTCTAATGGACTACCAGGAGCAAACGTACCCAGTGAAAGACAAGCACTGCTGAACAGAATGCTGTTAATACGAAACCTGAAACCATCTACGCTATTGCCTACCGCATTGTCTGGTACGGCACGAAGCAAGCGTCAACATATATGACTGTTGAAAAAAAAAATTTTTATAGCAATTATTGACTTAGATGTAACAGTAACACAAAGTTTGCTTTCCCTACACAAGTGTTCTAATTTTCAGTTGAATATTTAGACATAATAACACAGTATTTAACTCAATTTATCTTTTGAAAATCAAGTAGAGACATAATTCATAAAACAAAGCTATGAAATATGGCAAAATTTGTGTCATCATTACGTCTAAGAATGTTTGACAATATTCGAAAAATATAGCTTCCTTTCCATAATGAGATGCTCAACTATCTTTAGAATAATTTTATTCCATACTTGCTTACACTACTAGAAACATACATTTTATGTATAAAAAAAACAAAATGAAAATTAAGTCCCAAGTTAAAAAATTGACACAACCTTCTGATTTTGAGTCACAGTATTTTTACAATTACATTAAAAAGATACCTTTATATCTCATGAGACCTCGGGTTCAACGAGGAAATACTGTGAGACCCGAGTATCTCGTTATAAAATGCAAGGTTTACTGTACACGTAATTTGTACACAATGTGCACAACTCTTCCATTTTTAATTATGAATACCCGCTCAAGGAGAGTCATTCTTCTTCAATTCAATGCTTAAAAACCATTACTTTTTTCATAATTCAAACAGCTTATTTTATGACAGTATGATTTGCTAAGGAAAGCAACCTTTTTTTTATTTACGGCCCTTGTCAGACCAAACAATTGCTTTTCTTTTGTAGTTGAACTGTCCGTTTTAATTCTATTTTCTTCCGTCTCTCTCTATTCATTACATTTGGTTCAAGATCATACTCATAGGTACAAGAGTCAGGGTGAAAAGCCACCAGAGTACATTGGCAGCTTTTATTAGTTTTAGCTCTGTGTTCTTAACTTTAATTTACCGAGAATGGTTTTTGGCAAGGTTTTAACCTGCTAAAAGTAGTTCCGAAAACCTTATATTTTAAACAATGAACAATTGCTTCCAAGTTTCATATCCTTTTGTCAAAATAGGATTAAATTGCATAAATATAACCCTTACTGGGGAGCCAATTGTCAGTGTAACTGTACAAGAAATTAGTAAAATCCAATAGTTTAAAAAATATGAAGATTTTTGCTTCTCCTCAACAATGTTGAAAATGTTGGGTGGTGGATTCTTGCCCTGAGCCGTCGACTTGTAGTTTTTAATGTATTATATGTATATCATTAACCTTTACTTTTGTCAACTTTGATTTCATGTAATTGAAATTTAAAAAAAAGGCAAAGCTGGCAAATAATATTTTTGTTGATTTTTTGAAACCTTGAAAGTGTTTTGTAAGATTGATTTGAAAATATTTAAAAAAAAAAAAAACCAGTCCAAATTGTACAGTAATTTCATCATTTGTGACTATCTTCTGTGTTTGCACTTTTTACATGTACATGTATTTTATTAAAATTTCTAAATGTTCCGGTGCTTGCACCATTACATGTATATATTGATCTTAATATGAAGCTCATAATTATATCAGGTTTAGAGGACTTAATTGCATTCTTTTGAATCATCTGAAAATAGGACTCGGTGAAAAAGAAAAAATACATGTATGTACAGATCTATCTGGCTATGGCTGCTGCTATTGCCATGGTCTTCGCTAACTTTTACAGTAAAGAAAAGGCCATGTCAAGTGCACTTTAAAGTTGTACATTTTAAATCAAATCATTGCAACAATCGTACATACACTATGAAAACTATCTTCTTCTTCTTTAGATTCCCCAATCCATGGATCATCAATTGTATGAATTTTGTAGTAAGAGAAACCTTCAAATTTTTTGTTTTGTGCTTTATGTAACATATTCTTCAATACATGTACATGTCTCTTTAAAAGTCTTGGTATCTTGGCAAAAGTTTTTTGAGGATGTATGTACATAATCTTTTTTTTTTTTTTAATGTTCATAGAAATTACAAATTGATTTTGCGCTTTTTTATAGCAATTGTGTACCATTTTTTATTTATCTTTTCACTTGCAAACTTCCGTGGAGACAGGTCAATAGATGTTGAAAAATAAGTGTTTAACTCAAAAGTTAAATTTTTTTTTTATTAAAAAGAGTTTTTAGGTTGGCAATCTTGACATTCAGGATGTTCCTAACAACAGTAGAATGTTAATTTTAAGTTTAAAAAAAAAAGTATGCAAAAGAGAACTAGTTCTTTTTTTCCTAACTCTGAAGTCTTTAAGACGATCAACACATGAGAAAATTGGCTGTCTTTTTGTATCCAAGCACACAGTACTTAGCAAGAAACTGAAGGACACAAAGAGGAAAATTTTAGATGGAGATTTAATGAACCAACATAAAAACCAGGAGGTCGTCATCAACAAAGCCTCAGCAATAAGATTGAGAAGATTGATCACTATCAGCAGTGTGATGAGAAAATACTTCTTAAGGGTGTGCTGATCCCAAACCTCAGAAATTGAGTGACGTCTCAACACATCCTTCAGGTAGTGTACAACTATGCATTGCTGGTGATGATCTCTTAGCTTCACACTGACGCTCACGACACAGACTACTTGGATCTGTAAGAAAGAATCAAAAAAGATAGTATCAAAATTGCTGGTTCAACAAAAATAGAGATTGTTTAGCCTTTTCAAGGCAATATTAGTGCACACTAAAGACATAGTTTAGAAAACAAGACAGCAGATAAAGATAATCCAAAATGTGGACACATACAGAGGGGATGAAATCCCAATACTTTAAACGTGGAGTTTATTTACAGCTGATGGTAGTTAAAATACCACAAGACAGTTTAAAGTAATGTATCAGATAATTCTACAAATCAGGGTTTTTAATAATGGAACACTTTTGACAAAAATTGGGCCTGTTGAAATTATTTTGCTTCGACTTTTGTAATTTTCTAAGGAAAATCTGACCTGGTTTCAGTTCTGTTTAGCCTTCTATTTTTTATTTTAAAGTTTTTGAATACTGGTGCTCTCGTAAAACCATGTACAACAGTAACTCAGTGAGAAGCCATCAATGAGATACACATGTCTTGATAAATCATTAACAAGGTAACCCTGACAAGTGAACATCTCTTGCCAGGATATGAGCCAAAACTCTCATTTAGGACAGACTATTTAGTCATCAAAAGAAGATACACTTTTGGAGTAAACCAGTATATGTGCTAACCCTATTTAATTGGTGGTTTAAGTTAAAAGAGCCTAGAGTTTTGTGCGATCTTTGTTCATCATATTTAGCCTAGGCTTACTGATGAGGAAAGAAAAGTACAATGGAAAGAAATTTCATATGCGAGATGTGGAATAATGTTTTGCACTTTGGGATTGACCTTGTCAAGTCTTTAACATTCTTTAAATCAAAACTCATAAGTGCAGACACACAAATTGTTGAAATTCACTCTAAACACAAAGGTGATCTTAATTGCTTACTAAGTTATTTACTCTGTCTCTATTTCATACTGTGCACACATTTTTGTCTTCTTTGGAAACACCAGCTAATTGAAGTAGACCTACATCATACAGGATTGTAACCTAGACCAAGAGTGAGATACAGAGCGAACAACTATCATTACTACCTCCACTATAGTACTAATGGTTCCCACATCACAAGCTTTGGGGCTTGTAAACATTCGTAACATTTCTCTGTCAATTCGCCTTAATGAATTTTCTCTTGCAACCTTTTGTTTATGGGTACAAAAAGTATTTGAAAACTTGTAATATTCCTTGTTCTATTCAATTGGGTAATGGTTTGATATAGCCATTCAAAAAAAAGATGCTGCTGAAAAAAAAAAAAAAAACAGCTCTCGTTAGACATGTTATACATCTATTCATAAGATGTAACTTACTCACCCACACATACAAGTGATGTAAAGTAACTTAGCAAGAGAAAACATTAAGTTTGGTCAACTCTATAATTAATAAGAGTATATAAATTCTACCTGGGTTAAAATAAAAAATGGCAAGGTGATCAGCAAGTTTGAACAGGCTTCATGATTTATAAAAAGTCTTTTTTTTTTTTAAATATTCTATATGAAATTACAGATGAGTTTCCATGTGGAACAAGAACAGTGTTTACTGAAAATCACCAAATTCTCCTCCCTATTAAATGGAGTGAAAAACGGAGGGAGGTGAATTGAATTGAATTGGAACTACTCGTACAAAAAAAAAGCAAAAAGATGTCCTATACAATAAAGTAGTAGTCATATCATCGGTCAGTATTTAAGAACAAGTGACGTCATTTTTTTTTTCAGGAGCAACAGTTGTGAAGTTTTTCTCCATTGATATACTTTATCCTGTTGACTTATGAATAGCTAAAGCTGAGGCTTCTATGATTTTTTCACAGCAATACGACAACTATAAGAAGCCAATTTTGTCAGATAAAAAAAAAGCACAAGATAACCATTTCTAAAATTAGATACAACACAACTAAAGTTAAAACAGTAACAGTTTAAAATCTATCAGTTACCTCTTCTAAATGTCTTTTTAAACAACAAAAACTAAATACCAAACAAACAAAAAAAAAAACGACTATAACTATAATTTATTTTAAAATAGATGTATACATATGGTGCACATTATAAAAGAATATATTTTGTGGTTCCTTGTTCATTTCACCCAAACAGTGTTTATTATTAATTGATAGAAAAGTTGTCTTTCCCTGCAACCTGAAAGTGAAATAAAGACGTTTCAAGAGAAAATCACCAAGGAACAAAAGGAAATGGAATTGCTGCCAGTCTTAAAAGGGAACTTACCTTGCCCTCATCTTTCTTCTCTTGCGCTGCAGCCTTCGCATGCGCTTCTTTCTCCACTGAAAAAAGGAAAATGCATAAAAACTGTAAATAAAAAGGAAATAGTCCAAACTTTCTTTTCTTAGTCTTTGATTTCATAATCCAAAACATGACTGTCATAGGCACCAACACACTAAACAGAAGAAGATGAAATCACTTCCCCTAGCACCTCAGGCCTACAAAATAAACTGCATAAGAGATAACACTGAGCAGTAGCTAAAAGCAGGAAAAAAAAAAGATCTAAATCTTACTCACAATCAGTAACACACATAAACATAAGATCAAAAACAGCATTTTTTTTTTAAGATACTAGTTCACAAAACTAAAAATAATACCTTACCCGAATTATCTAGATTTAGCTTCTATCATCATTCTAGTGAAGGCACCTTGCACAGCAAAATACTCTTCCATCTAATCGTATCTACTGAGATCTAGAATCTATGATTTTCTTGTTCTAAGTGAGCAAAACTAAGCTAGGCTATGTAGGACCAGACGTGGGATGTGAACAGAGGCAAAGATCGGTTTACAATTGTAGCAACATAAACCATGGGTCTGACCTTTCGGTTATAATTGAAAATTAACTTATTTAAGTCTTACTTGTTTTATTTCTCTTATATCATAAGTTTTCCAAGCAGTGCAATTCCCTGATCTATATATCTAACCAAGATTCTAGGTTTCCTGGACTGGAGTCTATATCTAGAATTAGATTTATCAACATCAGATTCAAAGTCTAGCTCAGTATCGCTATTTTAAGTTTCTGTGGTCAGTCAAAGATAAAAGAAAAAGGCTTGGTACAATGACCACAAAGTCAGAACAGGACAAGCTATGTGTAAAGCTAGTCAGATAAAAATGTCGCAAGACTTTCTATGTCAGGGAACCCCATGTTATTTTGGATCAGAAGCTATTCAGCTATATTAAGAATGTTGCAATCTATTTTTATTAAGGATTGACCCCAGCTTTCGTCGAAAATAGAACCCTCAAACAAAGGGAACTGTCAAGGCCGGATTTGGTCGGCTTGCCCCGTGGCTCGATATGGATAGCACGGCCGGCCGCTTTTGGTCGGGTTAAACAGGGGGCTCAGTTCCGTTTTTTCCTGGGTTTGGCCGCTGTACACAGGAAAGGGTTAAGGTACCAGTATGATAAAGGATATATGATACCGAAGGTTTTTTTTTTCTTAAGCAGTGGCAATTCATTGCCAGAAAATTATTTCAATTCTTTAAATCCATACAAACACCTAGCCCTTTAGATCTTTTTTTATGGTCCAAATGAATGAAGCCTCCTTTGGTATGATACACGTATGGCACCCACTCAGAAGTACTTCTGGAAACAGTTCAACCAAAACACAATGACTGCTGTTTAACTTTTTTTCAAATCCACCTAATTAACCCCAGCTTCGTTAAAGCCCTGACCCTCAGAAAAGGGACGTAATTCCGTACAAAAAAAAATAAATAGATCTATACATTTAAAAAAATATAACAAACAAAACATGATAAAATTGTGAAATAAATTGTAAAAAAATAAGGTGTTCAATTTTTAATAAAACAAGGTTTCATGATAGTAAACCAATTTTTTACGACTTCTTCACTTCAGGCTGACTCCACCACTATTTCATTTTTTCACCATCAAAATCCCTCTTCACCACCATCTCAACATCACAATCTGACTCCCAATGTCAAATAGACAAAGGTCATTATTTTTATGCTGATTGTTGGGATAACCATGCAGATTACCAAAATAAATGGTTTCTGTAGATTCAAGTGATCATCCATCCTAATTCAAAGTTTAGATCTAGATTAGGCCTTGAAATCGCGGTCAAAAACAATTTCGAACCACATGTTTAGATCTTAATTTAGTCCGAAAACGAAACTTAACTAACCAAAATAAAGTCTAAAATGTCCTTTAAATGTAAATGAGGTTTAGGTTTACACGAGATTTCCGGTAGTTTTAAGGAAAGAAAATAGGCACTCAGAAAGTAAAAGTAACGGGCGGTGAGGGGCGATAGGTACACAATACAGTGGTCCATACTGGCGACGGCGGGCAATGCAGGTGGGGTTGAGTTAAGTAACTAACAGCAACCAGCTCGACGCTAATTTTTTTACATCTGCACTGAGCTGCAAATCTTCAAAAAGGTTTACAGTGTGGCTGATTCTATCCCTAACATTAGATGTTTTTTTTTGGTTTTCCCCAGGCCTTTACCGGGTATTTCTTTTGATTCAAATACTGACAAAATTACTGAAAAAAAAATTTCTTCGGCTTTAGTATCTTTGCAACCAGACCCATTATAAAACAAACATCGTTTTCTTGGATTAATTTGCAGATAATCGGCCCAACTCACTTAGGCTTCACAATCGATCGTCTCCCGACGATTTCGAAACTTGTAGTTTAGGGATTTTAGAGCAACACAAAAATGCTTACATCTTGAATAATATTTATTTTATTCGGGTTCAGCATATCAAATTCATTAAGAAAAATACAATTTGATAGCTTAACCCTAGTCCTGCGCACCCATTATATTTAAGCTTTGCTCTGACGATAACCTGGACCCTGCGGTGCCATTAAATATATGGGCTGAACCGGGAGCTGCGGCGCCATTATTAATGGTTGACTGGCAGACCTGTTTGAAATATCATCTTCTAAACACCCCATCTCATATACTCTGCACACTTTATATCTTTTCTAAGAATATCAATCAATGAAAAGGTGACAATTTCTCCCTATTTGAACTACTGGGAGGCGATCGAGAGCTCCAGAGGTGTGAAGAACAAGTTGCAATTTAGGCACGCCTGTTGGAACCATGTTACGAGATGGGTAGTTGATGTTGCTGATACATGGGAAACCGGCTTCCTTAGCATGGGTTTGTTGTAAAGACCGAAGAGCAAATAAAAGAACTAGACAGCGGTGACTTTACCACATGGCCCTTCCCTTCCCTCTTACTTGCCCCCCAGCCCGTCCCCAATACAGTCCTGACAAAGACTTGGCATGACCACTGCCCCTCCCCCCAGATTTCCTTGAATCATGTGGATGACAGTTTGTAGTGGTGTTAGTTATAATGTAACGTGATAGGCCAATTTTTGTAACAGAGGGAGGAGTTTACTGAGGTGTCAAGAGAGGCATGAGTTGAGAGCGTGGTATGTGTGTGTAGGGTATAAGGCCTTTGCCTTTGTTGGTGAGTTTGATATTCTGTCAGCTGTCACTATGTGTCCAATGGCAGGAAATTTTAGGCTGGCGAACAGATTGTTGACCGAGTTTTTTACTTGATGTCTCACCAGTTGTAAGAGACAATGATTTGGGAGCGCCTGATAAGCATCAAGGGCCGACCTTTCTCCTTTCTCGTTTATTGTCTCACCTACCACCCCACACCACTCTGTGCTTAGTTATAATAGAACTACATTGTACCCATATTTAGTTGTACATCTATCTGTATAGTTACATACATGTAGTTTCTTTGAACAAAAGGATCATGCACTGACTCTTGTGGCTTTAGCTTACATGGAAGACCAAACTAGAATCAAAGGTTTGCTGGTTCTAAATAACAATGCCAATCCAAAATTTCAAAGCTGTAACATTTACCTACTAATGATTGGAAGTTATAAAGCTTGCTCTCAAAAGAAGAAAACTTTTTAAATTTTGAGAACCGGTCCCGAAAAAAAAAAGTTATGAGGATTTAAGTAAGCCAAAAATGTATAGGTGTAAAGAGGATCTAGGAATAAACGGTCCAAAAAATGGACCTTTTAGGTGCTTTGTTTTTTGTTGTGAAGGAAGTTAAAACCTCCTAATTTCTTTATTTAGCAATATATTTCCATAAAATTTGACATTTAAGTGTATTTCTTGATATAGAATCATAATTTGTCAGAGATAATTTTGACAGTTTTGTTTCTAAGGGTCAATTTTTGCATAAATTAGCATACATTACCCCCTAATCCAAACTCGCGTTCCTTTAAATAGAACGTAAAACCTCCATAATTCCCATATTTACCAAGATATTTCAACAAAATTTTGCAGGCAGAGGTATAATACATGTATCATTTAGTTTCTTACTTCGTTAAAAGAAATATAGCATTCATATGCATTAGTTAATTTATGCATAAATTAGCATAAATTACCGTTTTATCATTTCTTTATGTAATTTCAGAAGTTACCACCTCCAAAATGTTCTTATCATAAGTATCAACCAAGGTGGTTAAATTGTATTTTTGTTTTGTTTCTTAATTTGTTAAAATCAGCATGGTAAGTTTATGCATAAATTACGCTGATGGCATGAATAAATTATCTTCCATTCTACCCTTGCTATGTAGAAATAAGTGCCATAATTTGCAACTCAAACCCCTGCAGGTAACGTTAGTCTAGAGCCATCCTTGCACATCTGAATCCATTATTCGTGGAATCGGGGCATCCATATTTTTCAACAAAAGCTTCTTTATCCATATTGAGGATGTTTAAAAAAAAAAAAAAAGAAAAAAGGAAAAAAAAGGAGAAAATACATAGAAGCTCGCTTCATATACTGAGAGATAATACAATGTTCATTAAGTGTTTCTTATCCTTCAACTTCCTACGTTCGTGGGACTTAGTACACGTACCTAATTAGAATAGTAATAATAGCGTGACTGCTCATGGAATCACCCCAGCCTCAATGAGTTATTTGAGTTACAATATTGTATTTGGTTACTGAATCAGTCATACAGAACGCTCATTTCACATTTAACAGGATTTATCAGATCAGACTCAATGCCTAACCTCCCCGCCAAGAGCTAGATCTAGATCTCACACGAATAGTTAGAAACCACCAATTAAATATAAGCTAACTTAGTAGATAAGATGTTATCTTCATTCGAAAAGCATACTTAAGAAACAAAAACTCTTTATAGATGTACAGGCAACTGCAAATGTACCACTATTTATTTTTTTTTTCTTAAAAGAAAACAAACTATTAGTTTTAAAAGCGGAGAACAGTCCCCATTATAGATGCGCTAATGGATTATTTTAAACTCAATACTATAGGGGGTATAAGTTAAGTCAACATACTACTCCAAGCGCTTTGAGTAAAAATTGTTTGAAAGAAAGTCATGTTTCTAAAGTGCCACTAATTTATTAAAAATAGAATGAATACTTTATGTTTTAATAGCATTTTTATGTTTCAAAATCCAATAGCTATCTATTTTATTTACGTAGATCTACCCTAAACACCCATTTGCAAGCCGTTATTAGAATAGTGACAATCCAATAAGATAAACTCGCCTAACCCAGTTCACATGCTCTCGACCAATGAGATAAGCGCTCAGCCATGTGACGTCACAAACCAAACGTCAGTTTGTGTGCGACACCAAAGGCTTAGCAGGCCGGCTCGTCTTGAATGTCAAGTGTCATTATTTTGAGAGGGTGGGTGTCTTTCAAAGACGAATACGAGCAAATACGCGGACAAAAAGTAATGTAAGAAAGTAAAACTTGCACAAGAAATGTTAAAAAACTATCTGTCCAAAGACGAAATGCGCAGTCCCAATAGTTTTAGAGAGCAGCGAACGAAAAGAAAAAACTTGTTCAGAAACAACACTTCCAGATGGCCGATCAATACCATTTTACCGCAGAAGTATAGAAGAATATCTTTTCTAATTGTACACCAAGTTTCATCGCGATACGTTATAAAATGACGCTGTAGTTAAAATTATAAAACGGTAACCGTTGCTTAATCGCGGTCCATAGTCTACGGGCCGCGGCGCACTGAATTTTAGCTATTGTTGTCTAGCCTGCGGACGTCGGATTGGCATTGCTATTCTAAATGAGTTATAATCTTTTCCAGCTTAGTTTTCATCCCCGCCACCCTCCTCCCTCTTAAATACACACACACTAAATTAATTACGTATGTGTTTACTTTCAGTGCAAATCCAAGCTTTCATCAAAGGAATTGTCAATTATTGTAAACTAAAACTATCGTGTCCAATGAACCTCTCTTTGAAAACATTTCTCTCCAAGCCTATGTCTGTAACTCCTCCTTTTTTTTAAACTCTTAGAACCATGACACATATTTAAATAAAAATGTCACCTTTGAAAAAAAATAATGTAACTGTTTTGGCAACAAAAGTCTAGATTAGATCTATCAGACGCTTTGTTGTGAACTACAATACGCTCAATACAAACACAGGTAATCCTCTCTGCCACTTGCCCAGTCCAACTGGCCGTGGCAACGATACAGTTTTCGGCCCTATCTGTGAATAACCGCGTTAGCAGGATGAGGGTTAAAGTGAGTTGGGCCGATTACAATGATAGGCCTAGGGCCTAGAGTCTAGATCTACAACAAGTCACAAAACTTAAAAAGTGCATCGTTCTAGATTTAGAAGAAAGAAAAAAACAGGTTTGTCATCATCATTCTACTTTAGAATCTAGATCTAGATGTAGGCTAGATCTAGATCTAGAATAGATCACAATCTAGATTTTCTAAACCCCCCATGCGTCCTAAAAGTAAAAGAACAGACCTAGATAAATCAAAGTCTAAAGGGGAACCATGCAAAGTTTTGGGTGAAATTAAAATCCATTTAAATCACATAAATGAAAATCGTTTGAAGCAAATATGGAACAAAAATATGGGAATAATTATAGTCCTAACTTGATAACATGGGCGCACGGATCGACAGAGGTAGGTTACTGGAGTCACAAGACAAAGCAACTTACCTTTGCTCTCATTTTCTTTTGCTGGGTCTGAAAAAAAGAAGAAAGAACAAAGGGAGTCAATCTTGAAAAAAATACAAAATAAAAAGTCAAAATAGATTGAAGTTACAGAGATTAAAAGAGATTATTTTATGTTGGCTATCGTTCCTCACCTATCCCGTAGAGTAGCCAGCAGAAAAAGGAACAGGAAGTGATCGTTGTTAAAGTTGAAGATTTCGAAACTGGCCAGGTACTATTGGAGTTGACTACTGCCCAATAAGCATAAACTATATGCCACTGTTACTTTTTATGCTTTAAACCTTTTCATGTGTTAATTAACTTATTTATTTGTTTGGTAGTTTATTCATTTGTTTATTTATTTATTTATATTACTTATTTTTTAGTTTGGTGAAAAGCTTCTTGATATTCTTACTCCAAACATGCTACTTAAAAAAGTTTCGTATACTTTATGTTTAATTTTGGTAAGCGTCTTATTTTTCAATGCAATATCAATGTTATAAAAGATTTCTTTCAACACTATCTTTTTGCAAGCCACTAGATGCATCGTAATGGAGTTTACTCATATTTTGATTTCTCACTATAGTAGTCTCCAATGTGGTCGTTAAATCTAAAGTTTTAGATTTAGACTCTAAACATGTAAATGCTCTAAATTAAACTTAATGTATTCTGTTGCAACAGAAATGTCGCTGAATGAGCCGTCCTGAAGAATTAACCAACCACGGAGCTTTTCGCTGACCATGTTACTCAAGGAACAAGAGAAGCTAAACCATCCATAGCTTCATGAGCAACTCACAATAATTATTATGACGCATCCGAGGATAAAAGTTTCAGCTGTGTAGCCAGAAAGTGGAGAGGATCTCTGATCAACACCAAAACTTTACATTAAGATCAGTTCCTGTTGCATTCAAAGAAAATTACTTGATCCCTTGATTAATAACCTTATCTTATGTAGGTGAAGAGGATAAACTGTTCTTCGAACATTGATGTTTTGTTTTAACATTAAAACAAATCTTTCCGATTAATTTCCACAGAAATAATCAGCCCGTCTAAATCCACAAAATTGTACATGGAAATTTTTAATATCCAAATTCAATAAAACTCAATATTTCTCGGCGATCAATTTCCATTCTGTGTATATTCAGCTTCTAAACATGTTTTAAACAAAATCAACATGCAACAATGTAATCCGAAAGGATTACAATAAAAATACTCCCCTCCCTAATATCATAAATGTTTTTAATTTAATTTTGTATATATATTATAAAGGATCTCCATTTAAAACCAAAATTTGTTTAAATAAGATTTTTATACAGAAAATTTGGAATAAAATATTCACCATAAAGTAATCACAATTTGGTTAAATCTACGTGCAGCTATATTGTTTTAAACCATAATTTGTTACGGAATTGAGTTTTAAAACTCTGTAAGGTTTTCTTACGGAACGTGTAGGCTTAGTATTCTCGTAATACTATGTAATGAAAGTAGAAGGTTTTTTGAAAAGAGTCTTCAGCATTTTCATTAAAGTGCTGTGTGTTTTGTTCAATTTGAAATTCTCGTGTCTATATATTACTTTTGGTAATTAGGCCGGTCTATTATGGAAGATCTCGACTTTCCGCCAAACCACTTATAGAGAGGATAAAAAGGAGATCTGACCCAACCACTAAATAATGATCTCAGTCTAATATCGGATGGGTGACCTCGTTAAAATCAGTCAGACGCTCTAACCACATTCAAAGTTATCGTTGTGTTGCCCTTAAAAAATCTCATTTTGCCATCGCTTGCTTCAGTTTCTGTAAACTTGTCTTAATCTAAACATAAGGAATCAATCATTAGTAGGTCTGGTAACATAGTTAGGCTTACTGTACACGCAGAAGAGTAACTAAAGAAAAAGATAGTGAAGAAGAAAGTGAGTGTTACGGAACAGGAGACATGGAGAGAGAACTGTCATATGTTGCTTAAACTCTGGCTATCACGATCAGAGTGTGTAACACAATTGCTATTTTACAGCGAGCCTCACTTGAGTCTTACTAGGCCTATTTCATTGCCGATCCTTTTTAAGGGCAAAAAAAAAATAAAAAGATGGTCTAAAACTAAAATCCCGAAACAAAACTTGTCACATTTACATCATATCTTCTGAGTGGGTGGTTTTTGCCAATAATTATGTTTGGCATTAATTTGTTTCGTTTTCTCATCCTATCGTCAAGATTTGCCAAATTAAACCAGGGAATGGTCAATAAGCTTAAAAGCAACAACAAGATGAATGTATTTCTACTTTTACTATTACTATTACTGCTACTTATCCTTCTCATCGTCCTACTACTACTACTACTACTACTACTACTACTACTACTACTACTACTACTACTACTACTACTACTGCTGCTGCTGCTGCTGCTACTACCACTACTACTACTGCTACTACTGCTACTACTACTACTACTACTGCTACTACTGCTACTACTACTACTACTACTACTACTACTACTACTACTACTACTACTACTACTACAACAACAACAACTACTACTACTACTACTACTACTACTACTACTACTACTACTACTACTACTACTACTGCTACTTCTACTTCTTCTTCTACTACTACTTCTACTACTACTACTACTACTACTACTACTACTACTACTACTACTACTACTACTACTACTACTACTACTACTACTACTACTAATTAAATTGAAAGTCGCAGTGGAGAACAGAGGCTTATCTTCGAAATGGGTACTTTGTCCCAAGAGGGAATAAATGTGTAACACATCTTTTCTCAAAACTATCAGGTTTGATGATCCGTCAGAGCTTTAATACAGCAGTCTTTTTCTTTCATAGGGCTGCTCCTGGACTTGGTTATCATGATTGTACGCGACTTCCGAAAGTGAGAATTTGTGGATCTTTTTTTATTCATCTCTCTATTTGCATTCGATGACACCTTTTCATTGCGGAAGTGCGAAACTAACCTTTCTATCCAAGACGCTTTTCATGATTACACCATTCTTAAGATAAGTAGTAATTATGCTTCTATACTTTCTTCGTTACATATTCCTACCTATTGTTATTTAATTATTTAATTAATGTAAACAGTCTACAGTTTTCCTTTAAGCTATTGGCCTTGATTTTTATTCCCCCCCCCCCCTCTCTCTCTCTCTTTATCTATTTTTCTTTTTCTCTTGTACTCCCAATCTCCAACTATCATTTTCTTTCCAGTATATTTTCATTAAATTCTTATCACTTCAGCATACTTTTCTCTTTGGAGTTATCCTTCTTTCTTTATTTCTTCATTCTTTTATAAATAACAATGTAGTCAATTTTGATAAAATATTTTTAATTAGTTCCCCCCCCCCCCCCTCTCTCTCTCTCTCTCTCTATATATATATATATATATATATATATATATATATATATATATATATATATACTGTGGAAGTACTCACACAAAAAAGAAATATATATATATATATATATATATATATATTTTTTGTGTGTGTGTGTGTACTTCCACAGTATTGATTTATTTATTTATCTATTTAATTTTTTACCTTTTTTTGGGTAGATCTTTCTATACTTTTTCATATTTATATAAATATTTTTTTCTTTTCACAGTTTTTACTTCAAATTTATATATGTGAATATCCTTGTGGGGTTTGTTGTTCTTGTTTTTGTGTCTGACGAACGTGTAAAGCCGAAAACTCACGTGTTTTGTATTGTTTTGTACCTTTTGGAGCTAGATGCACTCTACCTATTTTTGTTTTTTACGATGCTTCACAACTACTACTACTACTACTACTACTACCACTACCACTACCATTACTACTACTACTACTACTACTACTACTACTACTACTACTACTACTACTACTACTACTACTACTACTACTACTACTACTACTAAAGTACTGCCACCACCACCAATACTGAAACAACTAATTTGGCTGCTGCTGTTGCTAAGATTTTGTTATTGCTGTTACTGCAACTAGTAAAGGTAATATACGAGCTTTTCCCTGAGCTAAGCCAATTGACAATTATGTTAATTCTGATGTTATTTATGATCGTTTAAAAATGATAATGCCGAAAGAAGAAAAACATTAGGAGTGACACTCAGAATATCAAGTGCAGCCCTTTTGTTTTCATCAGTATGAAATTTTCAGAAATCCCAAGGACACAAACAATTAATAAAAAAAATATTGAGGTTCACTGTGAGTGAAGTTCATAAGCAGTGGGGGAATGAAAAGCGAGAATGTATGTGCCTTAGCCTTAGCCTTAGATTTAGCCTTAGAACTATAAAAGACGACGAACACGAGGGTTCGCCCTCTTTGCACATAGCATTTTTTGTTGAGAAAGACAGATTTTACATCTGTAAAACTAAATCGGGAGAGGTGAGAAATTATAAGATCTGGATCAAGATTTTGATTTTAATTAATAACGTTAAATAGTAAAATAATAAAGAAAGGATTTAGAGATTTAAAGAAATAATTAATTTCATTTCAGAAGTTTTTCTTTATTATGTCTGAATCATGATGTTGATTGTTGTTAATATAGATTAACGATTGAATAGCTGATGCTAAATTAAAATCTGTTTTCCTATTCTGTTGCAGGAAAAATTATTGCCCTAAAAATTAATACCCGAAAAATCTGAGAAAAAAAAAAAAAGAAACAAATTTTATCTCCTAATTTTCATTTTTGTGAAAAGAATGCAGTGGTTGGCTTAGGTTTGTTACACCAACTTCAATTCCTAAGTGGAAAAAAAAAAAAAAGGAACATTGTATCCTAAGTGACATCACCTAGTGATGAAAATACCACTCACAAGGAGTGTGATATGAAGACATAAAAAAATTATATATATATATACTTTTATCATTATATTGAAAAGAAAGCTAAGAATCGACCACCTCAACTTATTTGTTAAAAACTTGAAGACAATTTATAAAGCAAAGATAACTCAACAAAACAGTACTAAAACAGAGGAACAGACAAGAACTGGTGTGTGAACAGACAAGAACTGGTGTGTGTATGGAAGAAGACATAGACGGTGCAAGATATAAAAAGAAAGGATTATCAAGAATTGAAATGTAATAGTATAAATTATATAGTAATGAAATAGTAGGTTTAATTTATAATTTTGTTTTATAGATATATTTATTTAGTTTATTAAGATTGTTTTGTTTTTGTATTATGTAGAAGGGGGGAATTCATTAGAATAAATATTGAAAATCTAAAATATTGTTGGATTTTTTTTGTCATATATCTATATATACGTTTGTGAATTTATAATCAAAATTTATTATGGATTATAATTAATTTAAACTAAGTAAAAAAAATAAATTGTTTTATAGAATTTGAGTCCTTTGCAAGGAATAATAATCAAATTTTATAAATTAGAGTAAAATTATATCCGTATTAATTATAATATAGTGAGTACATTAGAGAGGAGTTTAATCTTTTACATGGAGGGGACATGTATAGATAGAAGATAAAAGATACATTAGACAAGGGGATATATTTTACATTCACATATTAAATTTAGTGACGTTCAGTAGAAAAAGACAAGGAATCCATGTTTAGTCTAGTTTTATTTTATCTTGTATATAAGGTTTAGTTTGTTTTTTTTTTTAAAACAAAAAACCTGTTCATTATCACAGGTAACCCACAGAAGAATTATGCTTTGTATTTAAGATATTCACATAGCAAATTTATGTAGAGGATAATCAATGAAAGCACATAAATACATTTGGAAAATAACATAAGTAAAAAAAAAAATTACAAAAGAACAGAAATCATCTAACAGAAAATAATTATATATATTAACATAATCGTGAGCAAGGGCTGACAAGAAAATGAAATAAACATAAATCATCCAACAAATTGACAAGACAGTATTTAAAAGAGAGGCAGGCACAAGAAAAAAATGATAACGGCAAAATTGATACTCCAGTCAACCAATGACAAGGATCAGGAAGAAGAATGAGAGCAAACTCTCTGTTCTAAATCAGCGTTTCATTAAATATGAACTTCAACTAAAATGGACAGATTTAATTTTAAAAAAAAATAAGTTATAAGAATCAGCAACAGTATTTATATGAAATTATCATTTACAAGGCTCGTTTCCTCAAAATGTTAAGTAACCAAAAATAACAAAAACAAAAAAGAAAAAAAAAGAAGTAGAAGAAGAAGAAGAAGAAGTATTTGAAACATTGTTCTACTCATCATGGTTACATCAAAGTTACTTTACCTAATTGAAAGATGACAAAATAAAAAGAATTTTAAGGAAAACAAAAACAATTTTTGCTTTTTTCTCTTATTTTTTTAAAAAGACATAAAATGCGTCTTGTAATTACTCAAAACACATCATATATAGCCATGAAACTAATTTATGCCCCAATTCAGAAATTAAAAACAATATCATTTAATGATGAAATGAAAATGGCTACGGCCATATGATGCAAGTAACAAAATGTATTGAATGATGCTTCTGATCATAGTAGTAAAGTTGGAAACAATGGCTTGATAAATTATGAAATAAACTATCAGCTGCCAATTTATAAGCCCTGCGTAGAGTAGCCATGCCAAGCTTTTTGGCAACTAATTTAAATGGAAAGATAACAGGCCAAAAAATCTTTATAGGCCAATAGATAAAGGCTTACAGCACTTCATGAATTTTACAATGTCATGTTGTAGCGTATGAAAAGTAAGAAATAACAGAAAAAACAGTAGTTTTGGCATGTGACATACATTTCAAATTGAAAGCATAAATACTTTTGCAAAATGTAAAGTTTCCGCAGTATTGTGAATATGATCTTTATTAATCTGGCATCCAGTTTTAAAACAAGCACGATCAGTTTAGTTGTAAAAATTGTAATATCTGTTTAAAAACCGCATTAAATTGGAAGAACTTTGATCCATTAAAGCTTTCAAATATGTAAGTCTAAAAGTTTTAACACATGAATCAAAATTTAAAGCTTGCATTTCTGGAAGGAAAAAGTTAACGTTTTAACAACAGGGGAAATAAGAGCACAAATGTAAAAATTGAAATTTGCGAGAGATGCAAATGCCTGAAACCTGAGATGTGACAACAAATTTAATATATTATAATACTTTGATCAATCACAGGTTTACTTTTTTAAAACTTGTTGGAAGACATTGATTTGAAAGTATATCCATCACCAGTGAACAAACCAATATGGCTTTAAGATTGTAACAATAATTGTGATTTTGACCACCATTTGAATCAGTATCAACAAATTTGCCTCTCTGTTGGTCATTCTAATTTACCTTTCTATTTATTGCTAAATTTCATGTTTAAAATATGATTTGGAAATTTATTGGTTTGCTTCTTGATTTTAACAAGGTTGATCAAAGATTCTGTTAAATTAGCTTCAGTCTTACTTACAATCAAAGGGATGTAAAAATTACAGTAACTAAAAGTTCTTTAGAGTTGTTATCTTTACAAAGTAATGATAAATTTCTCTTGTTAAAAATGTTTTTAAAAGTTCTATAAAAGTGGGCAAGAACTCTATAAATCTCTTGTAAAATATTCATTATTTCTTGCTTGATTAAGCCATTAACATTCTTTAGAGACTTATTCAACTTAAGACAGAAATAGGGGAAAAGGAGTTGAATAGAGAGGAATATAGTAAATTGGTTTAGGGTAAAATTCCTTTTGATCACAGCAACAGTAACAATTGAAAAAAAAAGCATGCCACAAACATGTAAAAAATAAAAGCAAACGCAGTAAACAGGAATAATCAGAAATTGTCACAAACAATGTAAACATTTGAAAGTCTACAAATACACAAATTCAAGAAATAAAACCTTCATGGTAAAAATTAAGCTGACATTTTACAAATGGCTTTATTTCTTTCATTTTACTTTTACACATTCAACATAAAGTAACTTGTGTTTGGAATTACCTTATTAATATTAGAAGGAAATAATAATTTTCATTTTCATCATGATGAGACCAAATTAAGATTCCCCTCAGAACAATCAGTTGACTATTCTTATAAAGAAGTTGCCTTCATTCCGGCTGGCACTGTGCTTTAGAATAAAGAGGCGGCAAAACAAGGATAAAGTCCAAAGTGGATTGTGGTTTTCTTTGCCAGGGTTCAGAAGTATTGCTAGTTATTTCCATCAAAATGGAAGATTATTTAGGATTGCCTATATTTGATGGTGCTTGATGAGTTGAAATATTATTGGCATGTCAGACCACTCTTCCTTTTTGATTTTTTATGGATTTGTGAAAAAAAGAAGCATCATAACTTTTACGGTTATAAAGTATGTACAGCTGCATAAGTATAGATTTCTTTGTTCCTTCAGCCCTCTCTTAGAAGATGAATCATGATTATCGTCAAAACAAAACAAAACAAAAAAATTGTTTGCCCTCTTACATTTCATGGCAGCAAGTATTAACAGTAAATATTTTTATGTTATCACTTAATGAGCTAATAATTTCATTCTTATAAATATAAATTGAAAAAGACGATAATTCAAAGATTATATCAGAATGCTAAAACAGAGAAACTTGTGCATGTTGTGGTTGCATTTGAAGGCACATATTGAACTACACCTGCAGCGAAGAAAAAGAAGTATCTACTTCTCCACTATCTGAGTTCTTGTTTATGATCTGTGACAAAACTTTCTTCAAAATGTACACAAAATTCAGGTATTCTAGCTCTTGACTCATATTTAAAAAGAAATATGTTACCTCCATTTTGACAGTATATGTCTTTAAAAACCTTAGATTTGAAAAAACTTAGCAGGGAGTTATCATTTTTTTCCATTCAAACTGAATAAAAGAATTTTATTACTGATCTGCTTCCTATATTTATTTTAAGATATGTATTGTTTTAAAGAAAAAAACCGACTGAGCTCTAAAAGTCATTGGAAATTTTTTTTTTCCATTTTTGATTTATTGGTAAGGCACATGGAGAAGTTAAATGCCATTTAAAATACAGTAACTTCCTGAAAAGTGGCATCTAAGCACCTTGCTAGATTTGGCACTGGCTTCCTCTCAACATGCTACATGGGATATCCATCTTGCATTGAAGCGTATTATCAAAATCATAAGCGCAACCTCTGAGCATAAATTTTCATGGTGCGCAACTTGGTGGACACTGATTCAAAATTAATGATGTGAGTGACACGAATGAGCTCATCAATAGTTGCAGCAGGCCCAAAAAATTCTCGCCAGAAGCGCAGTCCAGCTACAATACGGTCTGGCAGCTGGTCGCGGTTTGGTAGGCGCTGCTCTAGTTCACTGATGTGATCTTCAGGGACACGCAGCTTTTTGAGGAGTGCGCGCAGTTCAGACTTGTTCAGGTCCTCCCGCATAGAGTTAAACATGCGCTCCATTAGGAGCTCTATATGGAGAGATAGAATTATTCAATAAGTTGCTATGATGCTCCTCTACCAAAAATAGTAATTTCAGATGAAAAATTTCATAATAGCAACAAAAAAAATATAAAAAAACTATACAAATAAAATAAAAGCTGTAAAAAGAACGCTCTGTCCAAAGATATATATATATATATATATATATATATATATATATATATATATATTATATATATATATGGATCAATGTGAAGTTATTTTGAGGTATAATCCTTTCATGTAAACAACAAATGGCCAACTACATGTTGGTCTCTACTCTAAAGTTAACATATAATGCCAAACTTCCTTGGGGGCGCCATTGGTGAGCAATATGTGAGGATGGGGAGTTGGGACCAATCTAGTATTGTCATCAGGTGCTTATGATCTTCCTACCACCATATCTAAAGAGTAGTTAAGCTGATTCATTGGGTTTTGACATAAGGGATTTCTTAAATGTTTCTGTTCCATCTCTTGCACATGCTGATGCATGATTGTTGAGTACAACGTTTTACCTTTACTTCAAGATTTAATGACGAGAAAAGATGAACTTAAAGAAGTAATAAGAGAAATTAAAGAAGGTATAATGTGACTGTTAAAACGATTAAATACTTTGTAATACTATTATTACTGTTGTATGAATAAACCAAATGTGTTTATCCCACATAACTTATGTGTAATCAGGTTTAATGCACCCAGATAACGATGAGCAAATAAAAATTAAATCAGAATTAAAATGTAACAAAATTAGAAGCATAGTTAAAAAAAAAGATTAAAAAGTAAAAAAAAGTATCAAATGTGAGACATATATGTGAAACAAGGATGAAATATAAAAGACTAAAAAACCTGAAATATATTCATGTATTCAAATTTTCTGCATTTAATATTTTAGGTAAATGAGGCCCAATCTAGGTGCAGATTTCAAATTTTCCTATTTCCTGAAATGTGTATTATTAAATTTATTACTGCAATGCATATTGTTTATCCTTTCCTGAAAAAAAAAAAGAAAAAAGGAAAAGAATTCAACAGAAGAAGAAAACTAAAGCAAGACTCTGACAAACCCTCTCTTTTGAAGGCTTTTCTCAGAAAGAGTCCGATAGGTTGCATCACACCACTTATGCAAACATCCATAGGAGGTACCTGTGATAATCAGAGGAAACACAAAAATCTTAAGGTTGGTTAAAATTACAACAATACTATACCCATGCAATTCATAATTTAGTTCTTTTGTCTCAGCTTTGTCATCTTTCTTTTTTTAGCTAACTGTCTACCCCATCTTTCCAATATTTTTTGCAAATCTTAAACTAGAAGAGACATATCAAAGTTGGCAAGTCATTGCAATTGGTATATCTCATATTCTCTGGGACAATCTAAATCTAAGGTCTTTCAGGGCAAACCTCAAACATTTTTTTAAATAGATTCTCAAGCATCAAAAAAGAAAAAAAAAGAGGAAAAGCAAATCAATCTAAAACCAACTGACAGAGCTATATTATGCAATCTGATATCACAGTGTTTTTTTTGCACATGTATCAAACAGACAGTACAGGTTTGGAGCAGTCTGCAAAATGAGCTCCAAACTCATCTACTGATAGAACTGTCAACAGCTAGATTCCATGGGTGAAATAATTACTATCAACACCTATTTTGGACAGCAACTTAAGCTTACAGCCAAAAGCACTCTAAAAGACTGTATCAAATTTACACTTTTTGAGGGAAAACTTTGGAGCCAGAGACTATCCTTGTCACAAAAATGAACTTTAGGATCAGAGCTTCCACATTAATCTCATATTTTGAGAATCTGATTTATGGCGCTTTACCTTTAGCTGGTTATCATAGAGCCGCAGGTCGCGGAGAAAGTGGAGCTTGTCAAAGTTATGTGGCAAAGCTGTGAGCTGGTTATCATTGAGGTGAAGAAGTTGCAGCCCTGACATGTGGCAAATAGTATCTGGAAGATACTGGGAGAGCACAAAGGACACCTGGGTATACTTCACAAAATGCTGTACACATCCTCCACAAACTTAATTGTTACCTTTCATATTGTGTTTGCAGAAAAGTAAATAAAGAGAACAAATCAGAGAGAAGCTTGTCTTAATTGTTTTACTCATGTATAAGTATCTATCCCTCTCTATCAATCAGCATTTCTATTTGTCTTCTCCACTTTTCTTCTTCAATTCTGTTTCTCTTTTTCAGTGTGCCTCATTGTGTGTGTGTGTGTGTCTCTCTCTCACACACACACACACACACACACATCTTGTTGAGTTAAGTTGATCATTTTTTTATCTGTCCATGTTTTTTTCCTTCTTCATAATTGCTTTCTCTCACTTGACCAGATCCCACCTGTATGAGATTGTGCTCAGCATGTAAATGTGTCAGCTTGGTCATCCCACTAATAGATTTAGGCAGAGTCCGCAGAGTGTTGTTGCTGACCACCAACGTTTTCACCATTAGGAAACCTATCTCATCAGGGAGATTGGGCACCTGACACAGGGATTCATACAAAAAGTGGCAGGGAGTAATGAGGAGTGGGGAAAAAATGAAAGGGAGAGAGAGAGAGTGAGAGTGAGAGAGAGAGAGAGAGAGGCGGGGTCTAAAAAGGAACAGGCACACAACTTTATAACTACAAGACAAAAAAAAGAAATAATGCAACTATAAATTTAACATATAAGCGTTTTGCTTTTTATTTTGGTACAGAAATTTTGAGAGAGAGAGACACACACACTCACATATAGATAGATGGACAGAGAGAGAGAGAGAGAGAGAGAGAGAGAGAGAGAGAGAGAGAGAGAGAGAGAGAGAGAGAGAGAGAGAGAGAGAGAGAGAGAGAGAGATAAAGAGAAAATAGAGATAATCTGGTGAGAAAAAGTAAGTTTGTTAGCGAAGTAAAAAGCTCGTTAGTAAGTTTTATTTAATCATAATTCACTGATAAGGACCATTCAGGCAGTTTCACAATGCTTTGAAATCAAATACCTGCATCTATGCAAATACAGATTCAAATATGAGGTCATTACCTTTGAACCATTAGCCTGGTCAAACCGCAATGTTGTCAGGTTTGGGATGCTGCATACTGTTTTAGGGAACTCAAAGAATTTGTTGTTAGAGAGGTCTAACTCAGAGAGAGATGTCATTTGACATATCTGTAGAGAAATTAGGGTGTAAAAAAACTGAGTTGAAAACATACTGTACTTACAATAATGATTTCATAGGTTTATGGCATAGAAACAGGCAGTATACTCATATACTCTTTTATCCTTTGGATTCACTGTTTAATATATATTCCAAGCCAGCTTGTTAAAAACGAAAAACATCATTAAGATGAAAAGCAAGTGAAAAAGAAAATAATATACCAATTCAATAAAATGAAATGATTATCCTTCTACCTTATATTATGGACCAGTGAATCTTGAATAATACTTTCATAAATAATTATATTACCATATTAAGGTTAAAAACCTGCATATTATATGACAAGTTGCAGAATTGGATTGGAGAAAATTTGAAAGTTGGAGCTTCATATTCAGTTAAGGATAAATTTATAAGAATGGGTTAACACTTGAAAACTAAAGAAGTTTTGCAGCATATTAAGTCTCTTGCAATGAAAATTTGGTGCCTCTTACAAAGATCACAGCCTAAAAGAAATGCAGGGCAGTACAAGGAGGAAAGACTGAATTTGACTGAAAATAGTTGACCCTTTTATTCTTATCATTTGGTATCAATGCATTTTTCTTTGAGGTTTACTGCTATGGCATATGATTGAACTTTTTCTGATCCTTACTTCCTCTGGAACCTCTGAAAGAGAGTTGTCTGAGACGTCAAGGCCACACAGCTGGGACAGACTGTAGAGTTGCTGCGGTATCTCCTCTAGAAGGTTCTCTTTGAGATTCAGCACCTGTGACAGGAAGCAGGAAGCAATAACAGCTCAATCAGCATATCCTGGCGAGTTTTACTGAATTCTTTGAAGCTGACATTGCCTAATAACTTTACATGTACAATCTATTAACTGTCGTTATCTCTGATGAAAAAGAAAACATCATTTCAATTTCCCAGTGAGAGCAGGCTCTAGGGTCTCTCGGATAATTATTACACATCATTATTGGTTTGGTTAAGAATAAAATGAGAGTTTAAAAATCTTAAGCCAGTAGAGAACATAAGTTCATGATTGTCATTAAAAAAAAAATTCAGAAAACATTTATTTTTTTTTACTTCACTTAAGATAGGGATTATGGATAAATAAGTGACAAAATTACAAAATCTATAATACAAAAACAAAAAAAGCTATACAAAATTTGGAATTGTTCTATAATGTGTGAAATATTTATCTATTTCATTAATCTTATTTGTCAAAGTTAACTTGCTTACCTTGAGATTGGTCAAGTTTGAGATCTCAGTTGGAATGTCCAAGAGATTGTTGCATGATACATCAAGCACTTCAAGAGATTGCACCTGGATATAAAATATTTAAAGACATAAGTTTTCATGCAACCAAATCTATGAAAACATGAAGAGTGTGCTATTTTTTCATGTCTCCCATTCAGGCTAAATCTGTTGATTATTAAAATGTATTAATATTACAATAAAGAATTTATCTTACTAAAAAAAATTATAAGTTCTTAAAATAATCACATTTCTGGGAAGATATTTTAGTTTGTTTTGAAACTGTAAGAAAAGAAGGGATGCTTTTATTATATCAATTTGAAAGATATACTTAATACAACACAATTTTGAATTCATTTTTCATTACTTACCACTAAAATGATTAGAAGTTTCACACATTACTACCAAAGCTATGAAAAAAGAAATTATTAGAAAAAAAATTGAAATGAAAATTAGGGCTGATATAAAGACATAAATGTACATATGCATAATATGTTAATCATGTTGCTTGCTCAACAGTCTTTAAATTATCTACCTTAAAAAAAAAAAGAAAAAAAAACATGAAGCCATGCTTCAAACCACAGCACCTTACAAATTGCCAGAGGGAAGCTACTGATTCTGTTCACACTGAGATTGAAATGTCGGAGATGAGTGAGACCAGCAAAAGTCTCTGGAACTTCCTCAATCTGGTTGTCCTCAGCCAGAAGAACCTGAAGCAGCTGTAGCGCCCCCACACATACAGGGATCGAGGGGAAGTCATTCTGGCTAATCATCAGAGTGTGGAGCTTGCGGAGTCCACCAAGCTCGATGGGCAGTTTGGTCAGTTTGTTGTCGACCACACTGAGGACCTGAATTAGAGAGGGAAAAATATGAGGTCAAGGGTTACTCTAGCCATTAAACTGTTTTGCAACCAGATTCCTCTCCCTGATCTTCTTTCTTAAACACGCACACAATTTTCTGTAACAAAATCTTTCTGCCGCATTGGTCAGATGTAAAATTGTATACACAAACAATAGTTTTAAAACACCATAAAAATAGTTTTAGTCTTACCTATTTAAAAGCAGGATCACAATTCCTCCTTCACATTCAACATTTTTGTCAAATATAAAAGTTAAATAAGTTCCATTTCCAAGTTTTTTTAAGCTTTGAATACAAATCTTATTATTTTAACCCATAGGCTCACTGTGAACTCTCTCCAGGAATTTTAATTGCTCTGTGATGCCAAGTCTAAAAGTAGCTCAATTGACAATTAGGAATTAAAAAATAAAATGTATGCAGTTTTGAATTTAATTTAAAGAAGGAAAGCTTGGCCTGCAAACCTCCAAATTGCAGCATAGGCTGATGCTGTCCGGCAACTCTGTCAGCTGGTTGGAGCCAAGGTTCAGCTCCTTCATACAGTACAGGTTAGCAATCTGTTCAGACATGCTTCTTAGTTTATTGCTGTTTAGTCCTAAAAATGATAAAATACAGGAGAACCTAATATAAACTATATAAACCATATCCAGGGTTTCAGTGGATAATGCATCAGCCCCCCAAAAATGCAAATTATATGTAAGATTTCTACGTAAAAAAAACTGTATAACCTCAACTACACTATAATTTGATTTAACAACTTATGTCCTCAAAAACATTGAAAGCTGTACCCACGATTTTTGTATCTTTAAGCTCCATCACTTCAATAACGCTCAGACTGTATGTGTGTATTTCAAATGCAAAAGCTCCATAAGCTCAGAAACACTTAAAATGTACCCCATTCTTCTGTTTGTGTAAAACTAATCAGTTCAACAAAACTCATCCTGTACCCTAGACTTTTGTGTGCATGAGCTCACATGGCTCTAGAACAATCAAACTATACCCAAGACTTTTATGTGTGTAAGCTCCATCAGTTGTGGAGGGAAGTCTGTGAGCTGGTTATTGTTCAGACCCAGCACTCGCAGTTTGGTCATATTTTGGATTTCTCCTTGCACCTCTGTGATCTTGTTGCCACAGAATGACAGCTCTATTAGCTCATGCAGAGAGAATACCTGTGGAGTAGCAGTAGTTTGGTCAATGAAATTATTGACAAAAATATTTATCTAATTATCAACAAGACTTTTAGGCATATGAAGATGAGGAAGCAATCATGGTACAAACAGATTATAAAGTTCAGAAATTAAAAATCTTTGATTTTTTCAATACATGATCGTCAAGATATAATTGGTTCACAGCCTATCTTTTCTAAGCAATTAGTTTATCAGTGAGGGTGAGTTGGAAAAAAAAAAAAAACATCAACATTCAGCTCTTCTAGCTATAAAGATGTTGAAATAAATACATTATTTTTAGTTATACTCATTTTTTAAAAAATGTTTGCTTGTTTGTTTGCCTTTTTCTGTTTCTTTTGAATTAAATTTTCAAAACAAACTTTTGTGACCTAAAACTAGGAGTTAAGCTTTTTTGGATGATATATTTAGATAGCTAAACACATTCCAATTTGCTGGAATATGACACAGTGTAGAAATACTGTCTGCATTATGCAGCTTACCTCAATAGGTATGAATTCAAAATTATTGTCATCCAGCAGCAGCTGCTCGAGTCCAACCATCTCCTCAATCTCATGAGGAAGGTTTGACAACTTGTTTCCTGATAGACCAAGTCGCAGTAGGCCCATGATCTTACACAATGCTGGGTTGAAAAATTCAAGAAAATTTCGCTCAAGACCTAGTATCTGCGGATAAATGAGGAAAAAATAATTTCCTATAACTCCATATTCCAAATTAAAAGTTGATGGAAGAAAGGTCTCTGAGAGAGAAAACTTTTGTGAGTTAAAAATATTTAGAGATATTAACTCAAATGATGTAAGTTCAGGTTTGAATTAACATTCCGCATGTGTAAAGTAAGGTAATAAAATGAAAAAGGAAAACTTTTATCTCATGCGCATGACAATTAAAGCTTGAAAACTTTCACTCAAAGGCCTTGATTGAAATTGCTTTAAATGTAGAATTCAAGGCTTTATCCACCTTTTATTAACCTGGTCCAAATAAAAGATTTCTCCTCTTATCAAAACAAAAAAATCATTAATAACATTTTCGTTGTTTTTTTAAATAATTTGAGAAGTAATCAGAAATAATTTCTGACATCTGGCTCAACACAATTGGTTTGAAAAGACATTATTTACTGAAAAGTCCTTCTTACTTGCAAACTTTCAAGGCCAGCTAATGTGTCTGGGAGGCGAGTGAGCATATTGTCATTGAGGCCAAGTACACGCAGTTTTCTCATGTCACCCAGAGTGGAAGGCAATGCCTCAAGACGATTCCCATTCAATAAGAGTTGAGTCAGTTCAGTGAGTGATGATACCTCTGATGGAAGTGTCTGGATCTCATTGTTGGACAAATCTAGTAACTAAGCATGGTGAAGGGATTGAGTAAAAACCAAAACAAGTTTTGAGAAACAGACACATAATTGTGGCTTCAGATCAGTTCAAAGTCATGAGCTAAAATAAATATTGTTTAAGAATCAGCTTTTGCAAAATTTCTTTTGGTGCTTATAACTAACAAGAGATGTGCGAATGGTGTTACAGACACTAGGAAAAGATTAGGGTTGCAGTTTTGAAAGTCCCCTAAGCCATTTTTTTAGATGAGGTTACAAGATGTTTTTTCTGGTATAATTTACTAAATAATCGCTAATTTATAAACATGAATAGTACCTACCGATCTGCAGTTAAGGCCTTGACACCGGTCTCTACGCTAAATCCCTTAGATGTAAGCCCCAACCCTTCGAATCAATAATTGTGCTCCATTAGCTGTCTTTGGTTTTTAAATCACAATCTTCTATAGTTAAGCACAAGCTTTAATTTAGATCCAAACTAAGCAATTTAAAGCTAGTGTCACCATTCTAGGTTAACAAACACTAGATTAGTCTTTCTATATTTCCTATCTTAATCTTTTCTTGAACCTCTTCAGTAGTTAGGCTTGAAACCATTCTGTAAAGTTTTTTTTTTAACTAGGTCAGGTTGTCCAAAAACATCTCAACCTAAAATTTCATACCTTCTCCAAAAATTTCCTACCTAGGATTTTGAAAGAAAATCTAAAGTCGGTTTCCAATGCGCAAGGATAATCGACAGAGAATTTGCAGGGACATGTTTAATTATAGAAATGATGATGATAAAAGAGCACCTATGAACCTGTTACATAATGGTACACGGATTTGAAGCGAAGCTATGTTGCAAAAACTGCGCTAGGGTAGTCCCAGCCACACGACCCTCTCTGAGTCAAGTCTGACTGTCTAGCCGCTGGCCTTGCAATCAGCAAAGGCTATTGGCCTAGATATTGAATGCTATTTTTCCTCCATTTTTCCGACCTCGATGGTTGATTTCCTGCCATTACTGACTCTTCTGACAGGACTATCACATTTCCAACTTTTATTCTACTTTTCGGACTTGCCGAACACCCTGTAGGTACATTGTGATTCTTTTCTAAAAAAGTAACGGACAGAAAAGAATATAGCTGAGGCGTTCAACCTGAGCCCTAGCTGCAGAGGTCAACATGCTAGGTTCTCTATAAAAAATAATAACCTAGGGTCTTATAAAGCTTCTAAACCCTTAATAATCTGGACATAGATCAAAGTCTTGTTTACTTTCTCTGCTGAAAGAATGAGGTCAGTGTTGACATCTCCAGCTAGGATGAAGGTTCCAAATTAAAAATGGAGGTTAATGAAAATATGATGGATTTAAGATTGTAGTTACAAAAAAGACTTTTTTGAAATGCAGAAGCATATAGGAAAATAGGTCTTCCTATTTTGAAAAGATCCAGACATATCTTAGATAATATTAAAAAGGGAATTATAAAAAATATACAACCTTGTTAAGGAAAAGCTCCAGAGTTGAGCTGCTCCACGTGATATCTTTGTTAATTCCTTAACATTTAAAACATTTTAGCTCAGTAAATAAAAAAAAAATTAACTGACCTAATCACTTGATTCTCAGGAAACTTACCTGTAGCTTGGCTAGGGTGAACACCTGCCGGTTTATTATGTGGAAGTTGTTGCCTGTGAGTACCAGTGCCTCTAGATTAACCAATTCCTTGATCTTCTCAGGTATGCGATCCGTATCATTGTTCATGAAAATGAAGCAAGTCAGCTCAGTTAAATCAAACACAGGATCTGGAATCTCCCTATAGCCATGGCTGTTGAGCTCTAGGCAAACCTGGAAAAAGAAAGCTGTTGTCAAAAAACAAGAGTCAACAGAACAGAAAATACTCCAATCAACAGCTGGACTGTGGGAAGTCATGCTTTAATATCAAACACTGAAAAATGCTCCTTTTTTTCTCCTAAAGTCTAAAACCAGCTTTCTTTATTGTGTTAGGCTTTCCAAGCCTCTAGCTGAAAAAATAACAATGGTTAACTCAATTAAATTGTTTAACCCCTATAGTTTGACAAAATGTGACCTGGAAGCTTTGTTAATGAATGCAAATTTTTATCATTGTAAACAAGAGATAAGAAACAAACATAGGCATAAGCATGTTATATACATAAATGTTACAAAAAGGCACACAGATGAAATCATGGTAACCCAAGATGTCATATAAATTGTTCTGCGACGCCACTAAATGAGATACTTTGCGGCAGAGGTATTATTGGGTAAACACATTTTTCCTAAAGAAAGCTTGAAATTTCAGCTTTCTATACTGCTCTTATTTACAATTTTCATATTATTTCAGAAGAAAAGCCCTTTAAATAGTGAGAATTTCAAAATGGCATTTTCCCAAGTAGTTGTCCTCCACATTTTGTGGCGTAGCTATGTATTTAGTGAAGTTAACTTACTAACCCCTGTCCCCCTCCTTGCCCCCTCATTTTTTCTATTTCATTCTCTGGCACAAAATCCTGAAGAAATTATAAAAAAAAATTTATGATACTTTCAATCCTCTGCTCTTTACCTAAATTAAAATAGTTTTAAAGAAAGAAAGATGCATACCTTTGAACCTTGAACATAAAGTTTTGACTGAAACTTGTTGACCTTTTTCTTGCCATGTTTTTTATCCACCATTGTACTATGACGTCTTGGCCCATTTGGGGAGACAGCAAGAGTCTTTTTCTGCTTTTCACTCATGTTGAACTACAGTATGAAAGATTGTACACAGCCATAATAATTTTTGAAAATTAGATGCATAAATTGAAAGAGTGCTCATGTTCAATATTCCCCTCAGTCCTATTAGTGTTATTTGAAAGACAAAAAGGAAACCAATAATGAGAATTCAAAAAGCATACAACATTTTTTTTATTATATTTGCAACGTTCATGCATTAATTTGTGGTACATAGAAATGCATTGTGATAATTGCGATTTATAAAGTTAAATACCTCTTCCAAAATAAGATTGCCTGATTAGGTTTTCTCTTAAGACCAATCTCATAATGAGCCGATAAGTAAGAAAAGTATAGCATCTTCATTAAAGCTATGTATATCAGACTTTTTTACTTCTAACTGTAGGGGTGAAGTTAATTTGCAACTGTTTATTTTATTCATTTCAAAATACATTTGCTGATTATGTTGATAGTTTAACATAATGACTTCATGGAATTGGGATATTTGTTTAAGTCCATAATTCACAGAACAAATAATAAAAAAGAAAAATTATTGGAGTATTCATTATCACCTAGATTCAGATCTTGATGTCTATCCTAAAAACAAATGTTTGCAATGTAACTAGCATGTCAAATGAAATGTCCGACAAAATTTAACAATAAGCTACCTTGACTTATATTTTTTATGTTTGTAAACTTTGATGTTACATTTTCCTCCTTTTTTGTCATGTATTATTTGTCACAAACATGCTTGTGTTCATAGAATACTGCTGAGGCATCTGTGATGAAGGCTATGAGGCGTGCTTCTATATTGAGTCGTGTAGATTGAACCTGCATTCTTAACTCACTCAGCATGAATGGCTGCCCTATTACTTCCATTGCATACGAAAACAGAGAATACTCAGTTTTAACTTTGAATGCCTATTTTATTTTCTCAACCAACATTTAGTAGTCCAAATCAAATTTATAGCCAAGGGAATTACCAAACTTAATTAAGTGCAGCTTAGATAAGAAAAATCTACAAACAAATAAAATTTAAAATTCTTGAATTGATAACGTTTAGAAATAAAGTCTAAAATTACCTAAAAATAGCCAGTGGGACAGATAGGACCCAGTGCTGGGTAAGGTAAAACAATTTTTTTCTACAGCTGTTGTGATGTGTTTCACAGGCAGTTGTCTGATCTGTTACCTAGATCTTTTTTATCCAATTTGGAGTTGTGAAATTGACTTCATATTATGACCTTTAGCATTTTCCTTTAAAAAAAAAAAAAACATTTCTTACAATTAGATCAAGTTCCTAATTCAATTCAATTCAGTTTTAACATTTTCACTAAATCTAGATCTATAATCTACAACCTATGCAGCAAATACAAAATAACCAACCCATATCTAGATAAGAATGCTTTTATTGTCTATTTTGTATAGTTCGTATGCATTTGAAACACCAGCACTGAGCCGTCGTAGAAAGAGACAAAGATCTAAGACGCCATTTCCGACGCGGTTGCCAGGAGAGAGGCGGAAATGAAAAGGAAAGGGAATGGGCAGGAAGTAAGGGTTATGTTTTTCGTACTTTTTAATTCAGAAGATTGCTGAAAAGAAAAAAAAAATATAATAGTATTGGAAAAGATCTTGTAAAGATAAAAATAATAATTACATTTTTTTAAACACGATTTAACAATTAGAAAAAAATTAAATGGCTTGCGTTTATGTAATGTAAAATGTTAATTGCCATTATTTTTCTCTCCCCTGACATTAATGCCCAAAAATTTTCAATAAATCATTACTACTACTACTACTACTACTACTACTACTACTACTACTACTACTACTACTACTACTACTACTACTACTACTACTACTACTACTGCTACTGCTACTGCTACTGCTACTGCTACTGCTACTGCTACTTCTACTACTACTACTACTACTACTACTACTACTACTACTACTACTACTACTGCTGCTGCTGCTGCTGCTGCTGCTGCTGGTTGTGAAGCAACTGTCACATTCAATTTAATTGACCCTACTACTGCTACTACTACTACTACTACTACTACTACTACTACTACTACTACTACTACTACTACTACTACTACTACTACTACTACTACTACTACTACTATTGTTGTTATTATTATTATTATTATTATTATTATTATTATTAGTAGTAGTAGTAGTAGTAGTAGTAGTAGTAGTAGTAGTAGTAGTAGTAGTAGTAGTATTATTATTATTATTATTATTATTATTATTATTATTATTATTATTATTATTATTATTATTATTATTATTATTATTATTATTATTATTATTATTATTATTATTATTACTTCCGGAGTAGCGATTGTGAATGCAAGCACTTCTGTTTCTTTTGCACGCTATCCGTATTTCTATATTGTTTTATGTCTAAGATATCGACCAGATCCATTAATTGTAAATAAGGAGCCGCAGAAACATTCAAGTTAAGCTATCATATTGACACTCTTAATTTGTCTTACATGAGTTATAGAGATTGTGACTAGATTTTAAATAATTATAAGGTTTAGCAATCCAGGGCAACCTAATAAATTTCTAAAAATCCGGGGCCTTAAAACTAATTCTTATCTGTAATATTGTCTGAGCATTTGTACGTTTTGACTTTGTATTGGAGAGCACTTTTTCACCACATCAAGTCGAACACTATCTGTAATAGGACATCAGCACCATATTATGGTCTCAGTGGAAAGATAAACTGAATAAAGGGGTGCTTAAAAAATTGCATCCAAATGTAATTTACTTCATTATATCATCATCATCATCATCATCATCATCATCATCAACATCATCTTTATACTACTACTACTACTACTACTACTACTACTACTACTACTACTACTACTACTACTACTACTACTACTACTACTACTACTACTACTACTACTACTACTACTACTACTACTGCTGCTGCTGCTGCTGCTGCTGCTGCTACTACTACTACTAATAATAATAATAATAATAATAATAATAATAATAATAATAATAATAATAATAATAATAATAATAATAATAATAATAATAATAATAATAATAATAATAATAATAATAATAATAATAATAATAATAAGAAGAAGAAGAAGAAGAAGAAGAAGAAGAAGAAGAAGAAGAAGAAGAAGAAGAAGAAGAAGAAGAAGAAGAAGAAGAAGAAGAAGAATGATAATGATGATGATGATGATGATGATGATGATGATGATGATGATGATGATGATGATGATGTAATAATAATGATGATCGTAATGATGAAAATAATAATGATAATTTTCTTTGTTTATTTTTATTTACTTCTTCATTTTTTTCCATTCTTTAGGTCTTTGAAATTCATACTGGGACTATGCCATTGAGTTGAATGATATTAAACAACACGCGCTATTTCTTTAGATTTACTAATTACTGACATGTAAGAACTGTGATATCGTGTCCAGACTGAGGCTGACTCAAATGGTTTCCAATCTCTCCTTTTTGTGACTCTCTAAACCAATTTACTAAAGGAGTTAACGCTAAAAAATGATAGGCCATCATATTTTTTATGAGTTATTTCCCTTACAATAATTATGGTAACAATGATTATTTCGTGTTTAGAAGCGCTCATTAATTTTTGTTTTGCTTACATGAAGTGTACAGTACAGTACAGTAAAGAGGCTATGTTTACCAGAGGTTTGAGGCTCTGTATCACTTTTTAAGACAAAATAAGGAAAGAAATTGTTCAGTTTACAGGAGGTTGGTGAAGTTCACCAGAGGTTTGGCGGGCTGGATAATCAGATAAACAATGGTTGCACGTAGCTTACTAGTGGTTGGTGTGGTTCGCTAGAGGTATGGAAAGCTGCATTAAGGCCATAATCAATGGTTGCACTTAGTTTACCAGTGGTTGAGTAGGTCTATGAGTGTGTCGATTACCTCGTTGGAAGGTGCAGAGTAGGCCTATTAACTATTTACTATACGACGAGAGTTCAAGTAGCTAGGTTGTTCGGCCTTAAGGCAGATATAGAAAAAGTGCATGTCGTCGGTGGAAATCAGTAACCGCATGAGTCCGTTAAAAAACGAGGTTTTTGAAGTATGGTACTCTAACAAAATAGTCAAGCTAATTTACGAGCGACCATCGAAAAGATCTGACCATCGAAAACGGTCACGAGCGTTTTTCTAGAATTAACGACCAAATGGCGATTTAACCCCCCCCCCCCCCCCAACTTTGACTTTATTAAATTAAATTTTTGTACAATATTGTACGGTGTGAAAATATCTATGTTATATTTCAACATAGCGGCCAAGCCTTTCGATGATATCAGATGGTGCGACATGGTGCAAGATGGTGCAAGGTCCGGGCCGTATGGCGGATGAGGCAAAAACTTCTATCCATATTTTCCAATCCAGTCTTTTGCAGTTTTGATCTTGTGTGTGTGGCGGCATTATGTAACACCGCTAGCAACACGGCTGCCCCTACAGGTTAATGAGGACACGCAGATGTCCAGACTGAGCAAAAACTTTTATTTTTTTTTTTGGTCTTATCGTTTCATTTGATGCTGGATCTTCCAACATATTAGTTTTGGTCACAATAAACTTCCTTTTATAGCACTTATCCAATTAATAAGAAACACAGTTTGAACCTTTGGGTTTTCTGGTTTTATTGAATTATTAAAGTACGAGGGCAGGCTGATAATTAAGTTCCGTTTAATCATAACTTTTTAATTTTTCACAGCATATACATAAACAATACGTCAAACGAAAGCTTAATATCTCAGCTACATACTTAGCACTCTATTTTTCGATGTAGTCACCGTCGCGATCAACACACCGCCTCCAACGTTTCACTAGTTGGCTCACGCCGTCAGCGAAGAATTCAGACGGCTGTCCACGGCACCATCTGCGAACATCTGCGATAACTTCCTCATCATTGTCATAGTGATGGCCCTTCAGGTACTTCTTGAGTTGGGGAAACAAATAATAGTCAGAGGGGGCAAGATCGGGGCTGTATGCAGGGTGAGGTAGGGTCGTAAGTTCCAGCTGCCTTAAGGCGTCCTGAGTTTGGCGACTGGTGTGCGGGCGCGCATTGTCGTGTTGCAGGATTGAGTCCTTATCACGCCGAATACGTCTGAGTCGGAGTTTGAGAGCTCGGAGTGTTGAAATATATCGCTCAGAGTTCACAGTTTGCCCTTGCTCCAGAAATTCCATGTGGATCACTCCCTCCATGTCCCAGAAAACGGTGAACAAGACCTTTCTTGCAGAGGCAACAACCTTGAACTTCCTTGGACTTGGAGAAGTTTTGTGCCTATACTCCATCGATTGGGCTTTACATTCTGGATCGTAGTGGTGGACCCAGGATTCGTCTCCAGTCACAATGCGTTGCAGAAATGCTTCTCTTTCTGCATTGTAACGCTCTAAGAGTTGAGTACACATGTCCTTTCTCTGCGCTTTCATCTCTACAGTGAGCTGTCTTGGGACCCAACGGGCAGAGACTTTTCGGTAACCCAGTACAGTTGTGGCGATATGGTGCACTCGTTCTTTCGAAATGCCTACTTCATCTGCAATTTCCTTTTGTTTGACCCTTCGATTAGCTCTAATCATGCAGTCAACTTTCTCTCGATGAGCCGTGTCCGATGCGGAAAGGGGCCTACCCGAACGCTTTCGATCACGCAGAATTGTCTCTCTGGGGTCTTCCCCTTTAAAAATTCTCACCCATTTGCGAACTGCACAGTCTGAAATGCACATTTCACCATAAACTGTCTTCATTCTTGCATGAATGTTTGCAGCAGAACATCCCTCAGCTGCCAAAAACTCGATAACAGAGCGCTGTTTGATGAGAAGGTCATTGGAAGTCGCCATTGTCTCATAAACATGGCTACCACATCATGTGTTGCGCGTCACTGCATTATGAGCACGAATGACGTCACACAAACTTGTTGTTATAGTTAAGTCTAGAAAAATGGTTCGTGAGTATATGTATGAAATTTTAGGTCGATGTGACGAAAATTGACCTAGTTATTAGCAAACGGAACTTAATTATCAGCCTGCCCTCGTATCATCCGACTGTGTCGAGATATGTCTTATCTGAGAAAGTAAGGTCTTGGTCTCCTCAACGCCTCTGTGGTGAGCGCTCTTCTCAACCTCAGATGTATACATTCGTCAAGGGTTAGTCTTTATCATTGTCCAAGATTTAATAGTCCAAACGCCACACAGGTCCCCCCAAAGACTGACACCGTAAGAGTCACTGGTATCGCATAGGCGGTCGAATAGTGCGACCTGTACGCGAAGACGTCTGGACAGCAGGGCGCGACATAGCTTGCTGATGCCTAGAAATTACCAATACAAGATTGAACGAGCAAGGACCAGAGCTTGTGTGTGACGTTTCAACAGGCCGTCCACGTACCTTCTGATTTCAGACTCACAGTGTTCGACGTTGTTCACAATCTCTCACATCCAGGAGTCAAAGCCACCGTCAAAATGGTCTCAGACAACTTTGTTTGGCACGGGATGCGGAAGCAGGTCAGTAGATGGGTCAAAGAATGCCATCACTGTCAAAGTTCAAAAATACAAAACCACACAAAAGCTCCACTAGAACATTTCTTTGTACCTGAGAAAAGATTCTCACACATAAACATTGATATTGTTGGACCTTTACCCTTTTCTTCTGGCTTCACATATCTGCTGACAATTATCGACCGCAACACACACTGGCCAGAAGCTATTCCGCTACGAGGCATTACAATACCCGAGTGTGTGCATGCTCTCATTACTGGCTGGATTGCTCGTTTCGGTGTCCCTGGAGATATTTCGTCAGATCGCGGGTCACAGTTCACATCATCGTTATGGAGTGAGATAGCGCCTCGCCTCGGAGTCAAGCTTCACCACACATCTGCTTATCATCCTCAGGCAAATGGGATGATCGAACGTTTTCATCGAACTCTCAAGGCAGCTCTAAAAGCCCGTCTCACAGGTCCAAATTGGGTAGAAGAACTACCTTGGGTATTTCTCGGGCTCAGAACCACACCAAAAGAAGACTTAGGTTATTCCTCAGCAGAGCTTGTTTACGATGAGCCTTTGACAATCCCAGGTGAACTAGTTCCACCTAAATCTGCAAAATCTATGGATGACTTACTGCTGAATTTCAGGTTGAACATCCCGCTTTATGCACCTCGTCCGGCCTCTCATCACACTTCTGCTAGACCCTACCTGTCCCCATCTTTGTTAGCCGCAAAACATGTATACGTCCGACGAGATGGCACTAAAGGGCCGTTACAGAGGCCTTATTCGGGTCCTTACGCAGTTCTGACTCCAGGGGACAAAACTTTCCTCATAGACATTGGCGGTCGCGCTGAACGAATCTGTCGAACTCATCTAGCCAGCGTTTTTCGATCCATTTCAACTGGTCATACTGGCTAAACCTCCTCCACGTGGTCGCCCTCCAGCCAAACAGAGTCATCCCTCACGCAGCCATCCATCAGACTCAAGCACCGCCTCTAAGCATCAGCAAGCTATGTCGCGTCCTACTGTTCACCGTCGGGGTCACCAGTGTAGCAATTATCCAATTAATAAGGAACACAGTTTGAACCTTTGGGTTTTCTGGTTTTATTGAATTATTAAAGTATCATCCGACTGTGTCGATATATAAGTCTTAACTGAGAAAGTAAGCTCTTGGTCTCCTCAACGCCTCTGTGGTGAGCTCTCTTCACAACCTCGGATGTATACATTAGTCACGGGTTAGTCTTTATCATTGTCCAAGATTTAATAGTCCAAACGCCACACTCTCTATGACAACAAGCATAAAAAAGCACCGTCAGAGCATTTTTCCTGGCCTATATATAGAAATTTATAACTTACGTGGTTAACTTCTACTGAGTTTTAAGCCAACAAATTTTTCAAGTTTCTCAATACCTAAAAATGGCGACACTAAGACTAAATTCCGGCCTGCAATCTATATATATATATATATATATATATATATATATATATATATATATATATATATATATATATATATTCACCGTCTAGATTAGATCCTATTTCTAATGTAGATTAACCTTGCAAAGAGTAATACTTTTTAAATAAAATGTTTGCTAAGTTTTCAAAAATGTACAGTTATGCTGAAAATAATATTTTACGACACTTTTCAACTCAATTTTCCACTAGAACACTATTGTTTGTAACACAGGATAAGTAAAGTTTCCATCCTCATTGACCAAAACAGTTATGGCGGCTCCGGAAAATTACGAATATACCCGGGACATCCCGGAACCCTGTCTGTGTATCTGTCCGTTATTTCTTAATTTGTGGCTGCGCTTGCTGTGCCTCAGCAGATATCTCTACGCGCCCAGTCTCTGAGTAAAGTGATCATCCATTAGTTGTTAAGAGACCATCGCGCAGAAACTGTCCGATAGCCAAGCTGGTCAAACAATTTTATACGCTGAAGTTTGTGAAATGTCAAGAACGACACCTATGTCACGAAGTTTGAGCCTCTAATCTGTTCGACTCAGCTCCTCGACCCGCTTAACATTGTCCACTGTTTCTGTATAGAGACAGAGACCCATCACAGACTCATGTGCCAAATCAGACTGTCGCTTCTTAGACATAGCACACCTATGACATATCCTTCGCAAACTGATTACATCTTTACAAGAGACATTCTCAAGCTGCCTGTGAAGTTCAGTTGGATTTCAGCTTTTGGCATTTAAAAAATCGAATGACAGCCTTGACTTCTTCCTCTAACTATATTTCTAGGTGGGTAGACATCTTTGAAGGGATGTAAACAAAAGTAGAGCAGCACTCGACATGTTGCAGGTAGATTCGTAAATAGATGCATAGAGTGAATATTTTTACATATTTGGAAAAAAATTGTAATGGTTCCCAAAAATGCCATGTTTTGTTGTTAACTCTGCAAAAGTCCAGGAAGGTTAAAGAAATGAGCCTGTAACGATAAAAGTCAGATAAGTTTGAAAGTGCTTGAAGCGGGGTTTGCAAGACTCTTGTAAGCTATACCTCTGGCCTACTAGGCTACCAAGAGGAAGATCGTCTGCCGTTAAAAGTCAGTTTTATTGTTTTATTTTTTGAGAGAATGGTGTTGGTGTGCCAGCAGCTAGACGCAGGTTTGACATGTTTTCCAGTGTTAGTAATAAGTTTGTTTTGTTACACTCTCAGGTAACCAGCAATGCTTGCTTGTCAACTGATTTAAGCGATTTAAACAATAACTGTGAGTACAATTTGCCTATGGTAAGTGCAGTTTATGCTAAACATATTACACGAGCAGTAAAAGCAGCTTATTTATGCTAAATACATTATACAAGTATTCAGTGCAACTTATCTATGTTAAATACATTATACCAATGTTAAGTACAACTAATCTATGTTAAACACATTATACCAGTAGTAAGCACAACTTATCTATGTTAAACACATTAGACCGGTATTAAGTTCAACTTATCAATGCCAAACAGATTAGCTCAGTATCAAGCACAACTTATCTATGCTAAATACATTAGACCAGTATCAAGTTCAACTTATCTATGTTAAAAACATTAGACCAGTATTAAGTACAACTTATCTATGCTAAAAACATTAGACCAGTATTTAGTACAACTCATCTATGGCTAAACACATTATATCAGTAATGAGTACAGAGTTTCTGTGGTAAGTATATTATACTTGAGATCAGTAAACTTTACCTCCAGAGCATAATTAAAGATAGAATGTGTATTATGAGTTCTGTTTTTCTACAATAAATACGGTTCGTCTATGTTGATTGCATAATATCAGCAGACAGTACAGTGTGTCAGTAATGAGTATATTTCACTTGTGGTGATAACATTTTATCTTCAATGAATAACAATATTTCTGTTATTGGTAAGTACTGGTGGTCTATAATGAGCCCAGGTTGTATGCGGTGAGTAAATTATACCTGTCGGATTACATTTTACCACCCGTTAATTATGTCTATAGTGAGTAACGTTTTAGTGCATAAAGTTTGTGTATGGTTCTATGATGAGTAAATTGATCTATGGCAAAAAAATTATACATAGTACTTTCAGTATTGACTATAGTTTACCATTGTCAGTAACAGTTTCTCTAATGTGAATTGAGTTGAACTGTAGTTAGTATTCTTCAGTTTGCTGTATTGTCCACCCTAAAAATGTGACCACAATAATGACTCAGTCTTAATACTGGATGGATCCGACTTCCTACGGTGCCCTTAGCATAAGTTTATTATGTATAGACTGCCACCATGAGAATTATTTTTTATTTAAATGCTACGCTCTAGATGTTAAGGTGTAAAGTCTGTTACACTGAGGGTCGTGGCCGATATTATGGCCAGATGGGAACAAACGTTGCCTGGAGGCTAGTCCAATATTTTTATATAATCTGTTATTCAATCCATCAAATTCTTATTGGCAAATCTAAATAAATTGAGTAATATGTCAGGGCAAAATCGGACTTAAGGATCATTAAAATTCTATCCAGACGATATTAGATTTGGGGCGATTCCGTTTTAAACAGACACACATAGAGTCGAACTTGAGACGGGGCCAACATGCCAGACAGTAGCTCTCACCACTCGTCCACATCGCGGGGGTAGAGAGTCTTCCAGCTCAGAGTGGAAGCGACTGAGAGCTGACACTAGACAAACAGCATTCGGCAGCGAAGCTTGTGAGAGACGCGGTGCGTGTAATTAGATTCTCCAGTTCTTGAAAGATTCAAGAAAGACTTGTATAAGTTATATAATAAAATAGAGCAACTGTAACATGTCTCAACCCCAGAACCTAACCTGTTGTTTCCATACACAGATCTTTGACAGAGTTCAAGAACTCAACCTTACACTGAGGGCAGTTTGTCCTGCACACGGCTCTGTGCTGCCCATCAGCTGGACATAATCATGTTATATTTGCTCTTTAATCACTTGATGACGCCATTGGCTCCTGGGCAATGATAAGTAAACATAGTTTAACAACGTCTGTGTAACAATCAACGCTATTAAGCTTATTTGTTCACGGTAATGGGACGTAAATGCGCCTTTATTACCGCCGTTCTCCCCTCCCACCCCACTCTCTCCACAGGTTCCCGTGTTTCTCGCCATACGCCCCCGCTCAAGAAGCCAGTAATAAGGACACAGAACGATAGCTGTTATCAAACCTAAGCCAAGCGATTTTCCCCTACTTAATAGATTTATTTACCTACCGTGATTGCACAAGAAACTACGACTATCAAGTCCTGGCAAGACATTAGCCTTAATGTGGTGCTTCACCGATTACATCATAGACAATATTCAAAGAATGATTTATTTTTCTTGATCGAATCGATTACTGGTTGTAATGGTGTAGGAGGTATCGCAGTCATACGGTAACACAAGCATTTGAGGAACTGTATAGAAACAAAATCTTTGTTATACTCTTAACGGTTCCTTTTAATCAGAATCAAAAACGTTACCATCATACTAAAAATTAACTAATTTGTTGTAATGTTGTTAAGTTAACGAGCTGTGGTAATATTCGAGATTTGCACATCGCCAGAGACCACTTCCGGACCATGTTATGTTATATTCATTTTTGTCCCGACACAATCCGAGGATTCAGTATTATGCTCAATAGGGTCTGCTTGTAAATGTAAAAAATGAACAAAAGTTTGTACAAATCATAAAAAATCGGAAACGGAAAAATAATGATATCCCGCTTCTTCAAAAAAAAAAAAATCCGTTTATCCTATAAATAAATATAGAAATATAGAAATAAATAAATAACAAATAAATTATCTTGCCTTTTAGCAATGTGTTCCTAAAACAATGATCAAGTTTTCATCGGCAACGACTGCTCGAGCTATTGTTTGCTTGTTTGTTTTTTTTATTTCCCATGAACTTTTACTTGTTTCTTATTATACCCAATGTTATCCCAACTCGCCGCTGTAAATATTGCAACGACATTATTATTTCGTTTATTGGATAAAGTCCGTGATACAAATCCACTGGATAAACTGATGACCTTTATCAGGACATGGGAAGCTACCTAAAACAGCATGTTCGATCAGATTTTTATAACGGAGAGATAAGATGACGATCCTTATCATAATACAACATAACATATTTTACTAATGCACAAAACTGATTGACATTTAAAAATGTATGAGGCTGGAAGGACTTTTTAGAGCTTTCTTGTCAAATCCTTATGTAATTATCTTTAGTTAAAACGATATCTTTAAAATCTTTACTCTAATAGAGTAGTCGATTGCTCTAAGATAATCATAGTTTAGAGGCAGTAATCGAGTTGTTTTTTGTCTGAGTGTCAATTGATGGAGTCGATTCCGTTAACCAACTATCCTAACGACACGACTTAGCGGGACCTGGTTATTCGGATATGAACCGGAGACCTGAGTTCGGTGAGTAAACGTGGACGTATTTAGGCTGAAATACTAAATAATAAGATAAACAATGCTAGTGTTAATGATTATGATGCTATTGATAATGATATGATATTATTACGAAGATGAGGATCGACGTTGAACAGATAATAAAAAATAATACAGATGAGGCTGCGACAATAATGATGTAGAGTTGAAGATGATGATGATAATGATCACGACGATAACGGTTACGAAAAATTTTGCAATTACAGAAGTCCATGTCCATTTATCTTAGTCAAAAAGTCAGTTTACAGTGTGAATAGGGAAAACACAAAAGGATATTTTACAAATTTTGTTTAAAGTTATGAATTTACGCTTAGTAATATTAGTCGTTGCTTTTAGAGCAATCTGAAGAGTGAGACACCAGACAATTCACCATAATTGAAACTCGAGGGAAAAAAATCTTTTTGGTAAACTTAATATAGCCTTTAATGCCAATTATCTTCTCGAATGTTATCATTTCTATTCTTGCAGCTGTCCAGCCAGCTGTGAAACGCTGTGGATTTTGTATTGAAGCAGCAACCTCACAACAGCAGTTAAAAAAAAAAAAAAAAAACTCGCATACAAGACTTCTCCATCTTCCAAATGCAAAAATCCTTCCCTTTACATGTTAAAAGAATAATTTAAAAAAATGAAACTCTTTGTTTCTTCCTAGCCCTTCTAACCCGGAACTATATTCTATAGTTTGGCCAATTATAAATGACTCGTCCTGTAAAAGGTTTTTGATTGGGTTAATCAACCCGTAGCTCATCTAATCAGACTGGAAGATGTCATTACACATCTGTCTCAGCTAGTCACACATCTGTCTCAGCCAGTCACACATCTGTCTCAGCCAGTCACACATCTGTCTCAGCTAGTCACACATCTGTCTCAGCCAGTCACATATCTGTCTCAGCCAGTCACACATCTGTCTCAGCCAGTCACACATGTAGTGGTACCGTGTGAAACATAACCACGCTGGGAACTGACCAAACAATAATATATATATACACACACACATATACATACATATATATATATATATATATATATATCTTAATATTGGGTTTCTTAATAAACCTCCCCTTTCCAAATGAAGCAGTATTTCAGTAAATCTTTCCCAAACATCCCACAACATACTATAATAATGCCTTTCATTACATACTTTCCCACGACCAGATCGCGATAACACCCCCCCCCCCCCCCCCCCCTGAAAAAAAAGAAGAAAACAAAACAAAACAGCCTTGGCCCTATGTCCTAATTGTTTATTAAAAATTCAAACAAAAATATATATTCTCTTGTCGTTTTCGATGAAGTATGGAATAAAAAAAACAACAAACTTCTAGGTTATCATGGGGTTTAAAGTTCTCATCACTCAAAACATAAATATGTGTCTTAAAAAAATGTGCAAAAGTTTAAAATGAGCATAAATACTTACTTTATACATCTTAACATGCATTAATTACGTGGTTGTTGGATGCAGCCCATTCACAACAAAATCTTTAAAAACGTGACAAGGAGAGCCCCCGTCAAGCAGGGCGGAGCTAAGAAGATCTGCTAAAAAACACCTCCATTCAACGTGGGTTTCGTACCGTGCAGTTTTTATGCCGAGTATTAAATAGTCTCTGCCAAAGACAGTTAGCGTGGCATTCTGGTTTTAGGTAAAAATTCCTGGCGTTTTAATGTTGAAGACTTAGATTCACTGCTAGTTCTCGGGGAGAAAGAGGAGAACGAAAGACAAGCTGATAAACAGAATCAGTCCGGAAGAAAATGAGGCAAATCGTTGACCATGACTGCAGCTTTGAGCCTTCTGCTTTACACACTTTAGACGTTAGCTGAAAGCGGCGGCATTCACCGTATAGTTTAGCCTGTACCTAAGATAGCCTCGTCAGAACAAACTAGATGTTCACCGCATAGTTTAGCCTGTACCTAAGATAGACTCGTTAGAACAAACTAGATGTTCACCGTATAGTTTAGCCTGTACCTATGATAGACTCGTTAGAACAAACTAGATGTTCACCGTATAGTTTAGCCTGTACCTAAGATAGCCTCGTTAGAACAAACTAGATGTTCACCGCATAGTTTAGCCTGTACCTAAGATAGACTCGTTAGAACAAACTAGATGTTCACCGCATAGTTTAGCCTGTACCTAAGATAGCCTCGTTAGAACAAACTAGATGTTCACCGCATAGTTTAGCCTGTACCTAAGATAGACTCGTTAGAACAAACTAGATGTTCACCGTATAGTTTGGCCTGTACCTAAGATAGACTCGCTAGAATAAACTAGATGTTAATCCAACCGACAGCACGTCCAAAATAAGGTGGGCTATAGGCCGGATTAAACTTTGCTGATCAAAAAAGATTTAGTCTCTCTTAGTGACTTGAAGCTTATCTTTATTAACTAATCGCTAGACAAGCATCAGTTTATGATGACACGGTGGGCACGGCTTAAGGCTGTGGTTAAACCCGGATTTGCTCTTATTACTAGTAATCCGGTGAGACAGACCGCACAGCTACAATTCATTCCCGTGCACGCAAGGGGAAGTTACTCGAGCTAACCGTTTAATCTGCTCGTAAAGCCTATTAGAACCAGCGCAGCGCTTTTCAGAATAGTACGGCGCGAACGGCGCGCCTCAGCGGTGTCGGCGGACAAATCGCGCGAGACCGTCGCGTCTCCAGCGCTAACCTCTACACGGCAGTCAGTGCTCGGTTTGTGTCAGGACCACACCAGACAGAAACACTCATGACGTTTCGTATCCATAGCAACGCCTAGTTCCCGGTTTTAAACAAGTTAGAGTTGAACATTATTTTGTCAAAAGGAAGATTGCGATTTCAAATAAATCTCACTACTCTATTTACTAGTTGAAATTGAGCTCGTTGGAAGGAAGTAGAGACAGTGATTTTACACTCCATAGCATCATTGTGAACATTTCAGACCAGAGCAACAATTCTTATGTTATCTTATCATACCACTTGATACATAAATAGGTTTTTTAGTTCTTACTTTTGTTACTTGATGAAATCTCACCTCCCTCCCCATTCTGCTACACCCATCCTTTTGTCATTCTTATACTGTTTTCACTTCACCCGACCTATTGAGTCAAAATAAGCTATTTTCTCACCATTTCTCTCTAGTTTATTATGAAATCTGTCTATTTCCTGAGTCACGTCAATCTTAATCCGATAAAAACTTTTCTAAAATATCATTTTCCCACCACAGGCCGGCATTCATAAACGCAAAATGAATATCCGATAATTGTAGTCAATTTGTGCTCTTACCATGGGCTACAGCGCATCATGAATTTCCCTATGCATTTCTCAAACCACCCTCTGCTGTTAGATAGAGATTAAGGAAAGCGTCTGAACTAGTAGTCTATGCAATATCCATTTTCCTGCACAACTTGAGAATTCGATCCGTTCTCTCATGTCTTTTTTCGGTATGAATGTTATCTGACTTTATGACTTCTGACTTTATGACTTATTATCTCATTCAATAAAGCCGCAAGTCATTATAGAGTTCAGTCATGCGGAACTCAGTACGCTCATTTCCTTCAACAACAACAAAACGTTCCTTTCCGCATCATGTTTATAGATATTGCCTTCTTGCTTTATTTCTTCTTTAGAGTGGAGATTTGAATAATTAGCATTATGTCGCATAACATTTTTTTCCCGCCTTTTCTTGTTTTGGTCCTGTTTATAAATAACTAAAAATCATAGCTTTCACTTTCACGCCTGGCAGTTTTCTCAAGGATTATAACACAACGAGCCGTCGAGGTGTCAGCAAACCGCAACTTCCCAGCCTCTTAGAAAGCCATAAATTTTAAGCCCTAGATACGCTGATGTGCTTCGGGCTAAAAGCCAGCGTGAGGTGCTCCGCGCTGTGAGTAGCTGTTAGCCATGCTAGAGAAAACCCTCCTCTCCACAACTTTTTACTCTCCCGCCAAAAAGCAAGGCGATTCAAGACGTGCTTGGTGCAGCCCGCCCTCCCCCGCGACCTGTTGACTGATGCATGCAGTCAGCGGAACAGCCAGAGACTGAGCCGCGGCGGGTCCGTCATGCAGGAGATTCTGCTCTTGTCCTAAACGCTTTGCTACATGTCGCGAGAGTCGGAGCTTTTCACTAGCGGCTCGACTAAATTGTTCTTTTTGAAGCTGTTGGGATTACCTGTATCAACAGCTGGATTGGGAGTACGTTCTTAGCGCCTCTAGACGTGAATGTGGGACTGGTGCTGATTGTCTCGAGGCCCACGGAGCTTCCCACATCTAGGGAGTGTTTACTGGGCATGGATTACTAGTTGTGCGTCTAGTCGAACTGTACATCTATGTAACAAGCTAAGAACGCTATATTAAAGCGTGGTTACTCTCAAAGGCAAGTGGTTTTTCTTGTTGCTTCCCCGCGGGTTTCTGTTTACTCGGTGTGAAAACATTGGGAGCTAAATTGGAAACCTTTTCAGGAAAGTTGCTGGACAGCGGTCTGGGAAACGAAGATCAGACCGTTCCGGAAAGATGTAATAATATTATTGAAATGTGGTTCCTAGTAGCTTTCTATAAAAATCTCATAGTTTGAAGCGGCAGAATTATTGTTCAGGCGTTTTTTAACATAAGTCGTGGCGCAGGAATAAGTTTGAAATGCATTGAATAAGATGCGCTGGAGACTTGAGATAAAATTTTGAGGAGAACAGGTAGTCTTTGACTTGAAGGTTTCAAAAAAACCAACAGCTGACCATCATAAATTATTGGTTTTGAAAGAAAAGATGATGTCACGCTTTCATTTCCAACCATATTGCATATGATGACGATATAACACATTTCTAAACGACAAACCAAACCTAAACATTTTGTACAGTAGCTTCCCTTGTAAAAACTAATATTATTATTTATCGGAATATAAGGTTACATTAACTAAATACATTTGGTGCTGCTAGTAGTCAAACTTGTGTTTTATTCATATAGTCTAGCCATGAGAACATTTTGCCCATGCCAAATATAATGATGAGGATAACATTTACTTGAAAAGTGCATTTCGACGACATCCACACTTTTTACTTCTGCGTAGTTGCCTTGTTATCGACATTTCATTTGGAGGGACTAGCATCATTATTGAATACATGCCATAAACAGGAGGAAATTTTTACAGTTTTGGTAGGTTAATATCAATTCGGCCTCCAAATAGTGTCGATTAAAATAACATACAACAACCATGGCTGTTTTTTAGCTTAAGGAAGATAATATTTCTTTGCACTTTTAACCTATATGCCTAATATTTTTTCGTTATATTTTCTTTATTTTCCTTATACAACTAAAGGGATTTTTTTTCATTTCAGCTATTGTTTAGTCTTATACATGTAGTATACTTAACAAACCAGGACTGAAAAACAAGTTGAGATAAGTCATATTAATCATTTACTCACAAATCAGACACTTGTGGATTATTGCTTTATCAACGGTTTAAAGCAGGCTCTTTAATTATACGGTAAACTTTTAGTAGGCTTATTTTTAAATATAACAAGATTCAGATCTAATTTGAACATTGTTTGGATCTTATCCAGAGCGAGTATAAAAAAATGAACTTTTGACTTTGAAAAAATGAAGCTTACAGTTAAAGTTGAGTGATCTAAACTGAATATTTTTGTCTGTGGCAGGTATTGATATCTATCTCCCTCAACGAGCCAAACCGTCACCACAAACAACAGTTTATTTTAGCAATATTAACTAGAAGTATGTTTTACTTCACACCACTTTGAACTATTAAAGTAAAATGAATAGTGTCGTACATATAAATACATGTAGTTTACCTCCTCTTCAAGGTCTAACCTTTTCTTTCCTATGACATGAAGAGCTTTATATTTTTTTTTAAATTTCTTTTGTTATTACGTGAGAAAATCCGAACGTTTCAATAATGTGTAGGGAATGAGATTTCACACAGAAAGAGAGACGCTATCTAGTTAGAGCTCACGAGCGTCGTCCATGATGGGCCTGGTCGCATCATTTCTCTGATGTTATTGACATTCTGTGGCCTTGCATTACGATTTCTCGTCTCTGAGTTTTGAGTTACTTTTTCGAGCTTCTTGTAACTTTCTCAAACATTCGAGTGGCTAGAAGTACGCCCGCGCTACTTTTTACGGTCTCGATATACAAATGATGTCTCTTGAAATACAAGTAACGTTTCTAAGAAACTAGTAATGTTCTCGAGATATAAGTGACTTTCCTAAGAAGCTAGCAACGTTCTCGAAATAAAAGGAACTTACTTCCCTTTTAAGCAAGTAACGTCTTCAAAATTAAATCAACGTGTCTGATAAGCTAGTAACATTCCAGAAATACAAGAGATCTTCATAAGAAGCTAGTAAGTTGTCTAGAAACTAGTAATCGTGTTAAACTTGTGATGTCAATCTGTTTCTAGGGACGTTCTTGCAACGCATTCGAGCTGATGACATTCTCAGTCATATGGTAACATTGGTGCTTGCAACGTTCTTCGATTTGTCCAAATAACGAAAATCTGACAGCTTTTGACAAATTTTGCCTCTATGCTATTCCCAGCACCCTGGGCACCAAGCTATGCTTAGTCCTTCTTGACTCTCTAACTCATTGAACTCGATCTTTGAGGATGTTGGCCCTTGCGAGACGAGTTCTTGATACCCATATCCTATTTTGTAGAAAATAGCTTTGTCGAAATACCCATATTTTCGATACGACCTTGTAAAGACCTTTTGGTGATTGTTTCAGCATATTATAAAACCTAATTATCGTCTACCTGTTTGAATGCGATTGATAGCCTCAGAACGAGTGTTCAGGTAGTAAGATGTCCGGTAGATATATTTATAAGTAAAATCGACTTTAAAAACCATAAACGGACCTAAAAAAAAACTTATTGAGGTGTTCTCGCTATTTCACTACAGCACTTGTCAACTAGATCCCAGTTCAATCTCGTCTAGGTTCAAAGTTCAACGACCTAGGTTCCTTTGATGACAATATACCCTTGAAATGTACCCCTCTCTGTGCTAATCAACCCCAGGTCTTGCGGCTCGAGATTTTACCAGTTCCATACCGAGAACAGAAGAAATTAGACGTTTTACACGCAAGGTGGCGTAGTCAACACTTGTATAAGATACCGTAACCGAGTCTAGGCAACAAGCCTACTTGCCAACTTTTAGATAAAATGGTTGCTTTGACCTCAGCATTAAAAAAAATTGAAGTGGCATGTGCATTCGCAAAGTTTTTGCACCGAAAACGATAGAGACGAAATGTTGGCGAAACAGCTTGACAGCATCTGGAGTTTGACACATACAAATAGAGTCATAAACAACTTTACACACACAGAGCTAGAAGCAAAACTTTCCATACACAGAGCTAGAAACAGAATTTTAGACACACAGAGAGCTAGAAACAGAATTTTAGACACACACAAAGCTAGAAACAAAAAATTTACATACATAGAGCTAGAAACATAATCTTTACATACACATGCTGTCAGAAACGGAGATTTACATACACACAGAGCCAGAAACAAAACTTTACAAACATAGAGCTAAAAACAGACCTTCATATACACACAGAGCTAAAAACAAAACTTTATCTACACGCACAGCTAAAAACAAAAACTCTACATACGTAGAGCAAGAAACCGAACTTTATATACACACAGAGCTAGAAACAAAACTTTATACACTCAGAGCTAGAAACAAAACTTTATCTACACGCACAGATAAAAACAAAAACTCTACATACGTAGAGCTAGAAACAGAACTTTATACACTCAGAGCTAGAAACAGAGCTTTATATACACAAAACTCTAGAGCAGAATTTTACACACATTGAGCTAAAACAAATTTTTACCCACATAAAGCTAGAAACAGAACATTACACACATAGAGCCAGAAACAGAACTTTACATACACACAGAGCCTGAAAACAATTATACCCACGCAGAACTAGAAACAGAACTTCACAAAGAGACTGAGAGACAGAAAGAGAGAGAGAGAGAGAGAGAGAGAGAGAGAGAGAGAGAGAGAGAGAGAGAGAGAGAGAGAGAGAGAGAGAGAGAGAGAAATAGACTCAAAAACAGAACTGCATATACACACAGATTTAGAAACAGAACTGCACATACACATAGTGTCAGAAACAAAGATTTACATAAATAAAGAGCCAGAAACAGAACTTTACCCACACAGAGAGCTAAAAACAGAACTTTACCCACACACAGAGCTAAAAACAGAACTTTACCCACACACAGAGCCAGAAACAGATTATAGAATCAGAAACAGATCTTCACATACAAAGAGCCAGAAACAGAACTTTACCCACACACAGAGCCAGAAACAGAACTTTACCCACACAGAGAGCTAAAAACAGAACTTTACCCACACAGAGAGCTAAAAACAGAACTTTACCCACACAGAGAGCTAAAAACAGAACTTTACCCACACACAGAGCCAGAAACAGAACTTTACCCACACACAGAGCCAGAAACAGAACTTTACCCACACACAGAGCTAAAAACAGAACTTTACCCACACACAGAGCCAGAAACAGAACTTTACCCACACACAGAGCCAGAAACAGAACTTTACCCACACACAGAGCCAGAAACAGAACTTTACCCACACACAGAGCCAGAAACAGAACTTTACCCACACACAGAGCCAGAAACAGAACTTTACCCACACACAGAGCCAGAAACAGAACTTTACCCACACACAGAGCCAGAAACAGAATTTTACCCACACACAGAGCCAGAAACAGAATTTTACCCACACAGAGCCAGAAACAGAATTTTACCCACACACAGAGCCAGAAACAGAATTTTACCCACACACAGAGCCAGAAACAGAATTTTACCCACACACAGAGCCAGAAACAGAATTTTACCCACACACAGAGCCAGAAACAGAACTTTACCCACACAGAGAGCCAGTAACAGAATTTTACCCACACACAGAGCCAGAAACAGAATTTTACCCACACACAGAGCCAGAAACAGAACTTTACCCACACACAGAGCCAGAAACAGAATTTTACCCACATACAAAGCCATAAACAGAATTTTACCCACATACAAAACATTTTCAGCATGTTGATCTCGCAAGAAAAGCCGATAGAGGCAAGCGAAAAGCTTAGTAAAAAGGAAGTATACACAGACAAGCACATAGAGAGACGCGCTGTTCGACACACTGAAAAGCTATCGTAGATAAACGCTTAGATAATTCAAAGCTCCTAGCTTGTCTTGCCATGGCTGAGCTGATTTCCTGCGAGCGTCACAGTGAA